>JAQGBX010006455.1:0-12449 GCA_034698745.1 Megaphyllum sjaelandicum
TTGCACTCAGTTAAGCGCGCTCCCTGGTGGCACGTAAGATCTGCCATGAAAGGACTAAAAACCATGGCTTCTACCGAAGACGTACGTATTGTTTCCCTTTAATTTCATGTTTTTAATCGTATTTTAGGGCTTGTTTAATTGTTTTTGTGCGCCACTAAGCGACTCACGTAAAAGGCCGTCATATTTTGTTGATACATAAGCGGTTACGATACGTTTCCAATCTCGAATTTGGATGTGAAATTTTCAGTTGATCCTGTTCAAACGTCAACAGCTATAAGGCCTAATATTCAAACTAGTTGCTTTAATAAAACTAGGTCGACGGATGCGTTAACCGAGTCATCGAACCTTTAATAATAACAAGACCTACATTTTAAAGTGGTTTCGCGCAGAAAAAAACTGACTTAGTACAGGTAGAAATACCAGTATGGCTACTAGACTGTAAACAATACCATATTTCTTATTAACAGGATTCGGATTTACTGGCTTTGAGATTAGCAGCACTGGCATCGTGCAAAACAGTGAGTATAGATAGCGGAAATAGCGCCTGTTTATTCGATTATAGCGTTGCTTAACAATCCTGAGAATGCTTTCTTTTATAATTTAAGCGTCCTCAAATCAGTCCCGATGAAATGACCGAACCACCTCGTCCAGATGCGGAACTAGAAAACTTGCGATCAGCAGCTCTTTATTCCAAGCGGGATCAGAACGACCAATTCCAAGTAAGTTACGAGTCTTATTCGTTATTTAACAACATTAAATAACCCCCACGTTAACCATATGTTACCCATCTAGACTTCCAGAAATTTATCGAAGCGATGCTTTATGCCAAGCAGAGGATATCGTAGAGACTTTGGTCATCCACGAGGCCATGTATGTTTCTGGTTATCTTGGCCAGTTTTTGACTATTTCATTTCGTTTACGTTTTTGCTGTTATAACCGTCTATCTTTCATTGTTTATTAGCCATATAATCGGGGTGCTAACCTCATTGTGATCCAGCCGGTTCCTTTAGAAGAAAATTCCCAACAAGCCACTCCAGCATCTGCATTTCTGATGCGGCCGCAAGATCGTTACTGCTCTGCTTTGAATGAAGATGATGCTTCTCAGTCCCCTAGGCAACAGAAAGCAAAATGTAAGTTTATCGTCACTTTTGTGGTTCTAAGGATTTTTATGCAAGAATCTTTAGGCAAACGTGTGGCATTATAATGGTAAATAATCTAATGTCACTTGAATATTTTCAGATACTGGGAAGTTCAGTCGGTTTGCATCCGATTCCAGTGGCGAGGACAGTAGCGAAAGTGAGTTTTCGGAATCTGAAGAAGCCAAAAGCCAGGAATCGTCGGAAGAAAGCGAAAAGAAGAGCGAGGAAGAAAGCTTGAATGGGGAAAACACAAATGACGACAATGAAGACTCTGACGACATTTTGTCTTTGCATCCCGAAGAACAGCTCCAAGAAGGCGAACAATTGCTAGACTATAAGGATGGTGATGAAAGTTTAATTAACGATCAAACGGAGCATGTGTGCGAAGAAAAAATCAAGGAAAACTCAAATTTGAATGTTACCAAGAGCAATGGCAAAGGACATAGTAGTAGTAACAAGACAAGGGATAATGATGGCTATGTGGCAACGAACGGTGTGAGCCCGAAATTGAAATCTCGCGTTGGTAGAAGTAAGGTTGAGAGCCATGAGTCCAGCAGAAGCAAAGATGTTAAAGAACGAAGAAATAGGCACACCAGTAAAGATCGTTCGAAGATCAGGATGCAACGAGATAAAGATAGTAGATCTGTACACAGAGGTGGAGATGAGGAAAAGACAGAAAGGCGCGCTCCACGTGTTGCAAGAACGAGAGATCATGAAAATGTGGAAAGAAGAAGAAAGCAAAGGGACAGGCGTGAACTAGACAAAAAAAGTGAAAAGACTAAATCAGATGTGCGTGAAAAACATAACAGAAGGGGCGAAGAGAAACAAGTAGATGTTAAAGCTGACAAAATTACTTCCGAGTCAGCAACGAACAATAGAAAGATTCGGCCTGTTTCCGATTTGGAGGAACCAAAGGTGCGTCATGCCAGAATTCCAAGAGAAGGGCAGCAGAACTCTCGCCCGGCCCACAGAGAATCCAGCTCTGTTGCAAAACTCCAGAGTCCTCCTTCGACAAAGAGTCAGTCTTCTTTGCCCAGTGATCTTCGGCAGAAACTAAAGTCACGTAGCAGTAAAAGCGATGTGGCCTTCGACGGAGGCGAGAATAAAAGACAGGAGCATTCTCAGCGGGATAGTGCAGAGAGTTCTAGTGAGGAGAAAAGCTCAGGGCGGGTAAAATCTGTTCTCAGTGTTGTGAAAGTGAGCTCGAGTGAGCCGAAAATAAAGAAAAGCTCAAGAACTGTCAAGTCAAAGATGGAGTCTCCACAATCACTTAAGACAGTGGAAAAGGTTTTGAAGAAAACTCACAGTCCGGTGCTCTGCGATGGTAGTCAGTCGCCTAGTATGCGCAAAGTTCTTCTGTTGAAGGAAGGCAAAAGTTTTTCGGACGATGACAATAGAGGGTCTAAGAGAACCAGGATCAATATCACATTGACAGAAGGTAAGCTTTATCAGATTCACTAAATTTATTATTGTTAGTAGCTCTTTCAAAGCTTCTATTTTCTTATTTGTGCAAGCTTACTATGGCTACTAGATGTGTCGCTTAAATTTGCTAAATTGTTATGCTTTTCCAAATTCAATGTCATAAGAGGATTTTTAGTTAATTTTGGAAAAGATCTTAGATGAATTAAAGTTTTACCTGAATTTCTAACATCAGGGTGGCTACAGGTCAGGGAAGTCAGGGGAAAAATGTAGTCATGGAAGTTATGGAAATTTGTGAGTGTTCAGGGAAATTTTCCCAAATAAAAGCAAAATGCTATCCCTGCATTCAGTCTGCTAGCAGCTCCATCCCCAATCCTCTTCAATTCAATTCAATTTTTCATTTTGATAAAAAAATTCATATGCTTTAACGAGTAAGTTTTGGTCAGGGAATTTATTTTAGTCAAGAAAATGTCATGCAAATTGAAAATGAAAATTGTGTGGCCACCCTGAACATTGAAAAAAGTTTTAAAGTCATTTAATTTTGCAGCTTCACTAGAAAACGAAGAAGTATCATCCAAGGAAAGAGTTCCAGTTCGATTACGACTAGGCAACATACCCAAGTCTTCTAAGCAGACATCCAAACCGGATCAAGTACAAATTTCTCATCATCATCATCATCATCATTCGGACCGCGGATATCGATCGTCTTCTCCATCGTTTGTCTCCAAGTCCACATCCAAGAAGAGGGCAAGCCCAGGCGATGATGATACCAGTGATCCTCCACGTAAGGTGAAGCTAAAAAGGGATGCCTTTCTGTCTTCTGTCAAGCTCACGTCCTCCACGAAAATCAATGGATTTCCATCTATAAAGAGCCACAATGAATCAGGTAAAAGATGATACATAAAGAGCTTATTTATATTTTCAAAGATTATTATTTAATAATGTACGTTATCAGGGTTAAAGTCGTTTGCATTGTAATTATAATTCTGTGTTTTTATTATATTTAAAAAGTTTTCACGAGAGGTTTTTACGAGGAGAGAAATTTAACTACTTCCACGTAAAGGTTTCTTTAGAACTTATTGAATTCAAGTAAAAGCCAATACATTGCATCTGTAACCATTTATCCCAGTCAGGTATTAGACTGTTAGAAATATTGCATTACTTACTCATTAATTTCATGTGATGTGTGCCATAAAATCCCTTTTCCAAGGGTCATTAGATGGCTGCCCTATAGAAGTCAATAGCTTGTGCATTTAAATTTGATCATAAAATTGTTTGGACAATGAAGGAAAACAATGCTATCTCGATATCCAACTATTGACTTGTTAGTTAGTTCACCTCAGGGTATGTTAGCATCATCAATTTTAAATTTAAAAAATATTGACTAAAGAAGGCTATTGGTGAACTTCAAAATTAAGCTAGGGCTTATTATTGAGAATATATTGGAAACAGAAGTCAGAATTTTGGGGGTCATGGGCAGTTTTAGTGGACTTATTTTTTAAGATTGCTCCACTGTGACTCGAAAGGCTATTTTTAAACGTCGACCATGAGAAGCTCTACCCTGTCTGATTTTGTCTGTAGTTTTAACGATTCTTTTTTTCATAAATGCTCAGTGAAAACTGGCCACTGTACTTTGGTAAGTTTGGCTGCAGACACCCGCATGAAAAAGGCTCCGCACAAGATGGGTTGACTTTGTTGGTTAGTATATGTGGAAAAAAATACCGGCAAAAAGAAGGTGTGGCAGATTCCAGTGGTTTTTCTAATCAGCCAACAAGCTTAAATACTAATTAGATATTTGGTATTGAAAAGCAATCACTATTTATTTACCCGGTTGTAATTTAATAAGTATATTTGAATGCGAGTATTTGTGTGACCGACCAAAATACAGTTGCAGAAGATAATTTATAGGTCCATCCATCCACTGGCACTGGGGATGTTTGAAGCGTTATGAACAAATGCGAGCAGAAAAGCCCAACTACTGTGTAGTTCTATTTTTACTCACTATTTCTAATTATTCTCTTGTTTTATAAGAAAGTAATTGGAAAGGAGTTGCGCATGGCATAATATATAAATTTTATTAATGTAAATAATAAGTTGGCAATTTATTCGTTGAAATGTGGAATTTCATGAACTTATTCCAACGTTCTAACCTCGAGCCTGCTCATCGCATTTCATGTTGTCATTTCACAAATAAATTGCAAATTCGATGTATGCAGTATTTCAATAAGCAAAAGCCGAGTGATATTATAAAAATGATCTTTCAGCATATATTTTTATAACGTGCATACTGAACATTGGACATTTCAGATCTGCCATCGCCTATATATTTTATTTTTAAATCAATTTTTTATAAAGATGGCGGGCGTGAATTTGGTCTATTTCATTCCAATATGGCTCGGTGTGGTTCAGTCTGAAAGTGTCAGTTATTTTATTTGTTAAGAGAAATTATGTAGACCTTGGATTGGCTTGCTCGTTACCTATTGACATTGTTTAATCGTTGTGTGTTAAATTGTTATTCCATGCATTTTGTCCAGGAAAAACGTATGAAAATGAATTGGATGAGAAAATACGCAGAATTCGTGCGAAAAATCAGGCAATTATGAAGCGAAAATGTGAAATTGCAGAAGACGAACAAGTGAACTACTGACGCACTGCACTAGGTGGAAAAATCGGCCCAAAAAGAAATTCAAAGCCAGCCTAGAAAAAACTCAAAACTGTCGCGATACGTAATCAACTTCTCATTTTCTTCTTGTTCACTTTAACTGCTGATACTGATTATATCTTAATTTCCTTTAATTATCGCTTGATTTGTACATTATTTTGTTTCTTTTTGCCTTTGTCGTATGCTACAAAAAATTGCTCTTCTCATTAATTAGCAATATTAATGTAACCGCCAAATAAAACCAATGTAAAAACTCTGAAAATTAATTACAACTTGATTTTAAAAACTACATCTAAATTCATACATAAAAGTTATTATCCCATCGTAGAAATTTCACAGTTAAATGCTACCGATTCCATGCCATTTCAAAATCGTTCAACAAAAAAAAATTAACTATTGCTATTTAATGCCATTACCCTATGATTATTTAAATATTCATGTACCTTTAATCAACTTGAGAGATAAGAGTCGATGAAAATCAACTTTTAAAAAAGCAATATAGGGCACATTGAACCCAATGTAACATTACAACAAGTTGTTGATCAGTCTTATTAAAAATGGAAGATATTAATACGTTTAGTCTGTGAAATTAAATTTGCACGTATCCGTGAAACCTTACCTAAAAATATTGAACGCTTATATTTACAATGTCCTTGCAAGATTTATAAAGATAAAAAATTATTAAGTTATATCGTAACTTTGCCAACAAACTGCAGAATATTTTTGTTTTTAAGTAAAACCTGCAGCATTATTCAATGATCAGGGAAATTGTATAGTACAGTTTAGCTTGAGTATAAATAATCTTTATATTGAATGTTGAAATTCATTTCGTAGTTACACTATAGATACAAACATGGAATTTTAACATATTTTTGGATGGCAGGTGAAATATAGTGTGATGTAATACTTACACGTTGCGTAATGCTAGTCTGAGAATGGCGCAAATATTATTTATTTGCAAATCATATACACGAGTAATGTCTAATTTAAGAATAGTCGATAAAAGCCAATTGGCATATACAGTATTTCTGGATAATAGTCATAAGTTCTTATTGAAGCATAATTGCAAATATGTGATGAGAGCAATTTTTGTATTTTGTACTCTTTTTTTTGTCTTAGTATTAAAGCCTCGTCCCAAATGATGATTTGTTAAATCCATTATAAACTTCTCACTACTGGGCACCACATTGTGCCATATGTAATGAAAATAATAATTTGTACTTTAATCATCATTTGACACTAGAGCGTTATGCATCATTGCCAGGAATTGGAGAATATACATGGCAAAGTTTGTCAGTCCCCAAGTTGAGCCGTTTCATTACTATTTGTTAATCATCTAGAATCCAATAAATATACCGAATAATTTGAAGTTTTTTTTAAAGAATGGATTAATTTAAAGTACTTTAATAAGCCAAACGCATAACATCTTTGAACTGATATGCATGCATGCTACATTTTATGTATCTTTTAATTAGAGTAAAATAAATATTTCGAAGGGTGGATGTGAAATACAGAACTTCCCCATGTGACATGTCAAGCCTAAACGTTGTTTAGGATGTTTATCAGATAATTGCGTCCAGTCTCGTCCATAATTGTTAGGATTTCTTATGAAAGAATACAACTTTTAAAAACTAATTTTAATATGCAAGTATATAAGAGTACCGGTATACCATAAAACTTCGGTTAAGGGTTTTGGTAAGAGCCAGTTGTGTAGCCATGTTTAATTTTGAAATTCTCCAGCTTTCTGCTTATCCAGAAGACATATCTGATAGTATTCAAATGTAACTTTCTGTTCCCTGCACCTCACCTGTATTTTTGCATGGCTTGGTTTTCCTAATGAATATTATGACAAAAATGTTTACATTTAACATAAATCCAGGCTTTTAGAAGCAATTTTTGAATGAAATAATAAGATACTAGTGAGATACTGTGGCGATCAATCGAAGTTTTATGACATCTTAACAATAGTTTGTTTGTGTGCGTTACATTGTCACTTGTATCATCATTAATGCCAATTGTGGACTAGACTGACGCCATCTGGATTTATGTCAGGCTCCCTAGCAAGTGCTTTCATTGTGAACTTCACTGAATTGCATGATCTCCAACAAAATCTCGCCATGATAACTTTTGTACATTATCTTCGAATATCCTGTTATGGTAAGTTGCCATCACTTGGGTGTAAACTGTACATTTTTACTTATGAGTGTGCATATTGCGCGTTTTTACTTGACTAGTGACTAAAACAGACGTCGTGGTGTTTTCTCACTGTATGCATTCTTTGCAGGAAACGAAAGTGATAAAATAGCGCTCTTTTAACAGTGAAATGAAGAAAATAAAATAATTTTGGAAGAATTGCTCGACTCTAGATAGAATTTATTTCTCTATGAATATAATTTCCCTTGCATGCTTTTTTTTATCGGCGAATGTCGTGTGCAACGAATAAAGTACTTTTAATATCAAAATACATGTATGTTACATGGTATAGGACAGTGCGCTCATTCCAAACATGGAATAAAAGATAATGCTGGAGTTATTGCACTGAAGAATCATCAAGAAACCCTCAGGTAAGTTAAATTTCATATATCATGCAAGAAAAGGACCCCAAACATTATTAGGAACTGTGTACTTCGTGTTGATGTACAGAATATCATTGGCTTAATTTCTCACATGATTTCCAAATGAAATAACTGGTTCATATGAAAGTAATTTTTATTTTTTTTATAAATTATTGGTCATGCTGAAGCACGTTCAGTCAGGTTAAACACTCCTCTTCTGTAAACAAAACATTCAAGCAATCGTTAACCCATGTCATATGCTTTGGACACACAGATATTAATTATTCATACACGTTAATACCGTAGTATCGGTTGTTAATTAGCACATTTCGCACTGCCATCCAATTAACATGCAAGCGAAGCTATGTTTGGGAAGTGCCGTAAAAACATTCCTGTAGCATATGCTTTATGGTAAGATCCTGCATCAATCGTGTGCTGTTAGCATTGCATTTATGTCTTGTTAACAAACTTGATAATATCATGGATAGAGCAGATCATTTCTTGAATAGGAAATGATCACTAATTTCGATAAACTTTTTCCAAAACAATTTCAACTTTTAGTAATAACCGACGTTACTCTTGAGCATTGGTAATGCAGTCGTATGTGCCTCAAAATCACGAAAAAAAAAGCACTTACTAATGTCTACGATATGCACTTAAGGGTGAAAAAATATTCATGATTTTAAATTTTCCAAGTATTTTCAGAACAATGTTAGCCGAGTCAAATTTCTGATAATTTAAAGTCTTTTCTCTGGTTTTGTTTCAAGTATTTTCATTCAACTCCTATAGTTCACATTAAACGTGGCAATAATTATTCTGGATATTTGAATGCAATTACACACCTCAATGGGTAGTTATGGAATTAATTTCACATTCCTTATTTTTTTTTGTCTTTCCGAGCGCATGAATACGAGCCGTTTGCACTAAAGACTGTTTGATTCCCCCTGAATCTAAATTAAGCCAACGCTGTTAGTCTCTTGACTCGAATACAATGTCACCCATCATAGGTGGATCGATAAAACCCTCTTTATTCGCTCTGCTTTCTGCCAGGTTGAAATGGGGAGAAAATAGGAGGGATGGAAAAAAAATCTTGCACTTTATGGTTTTGCTTGATGGGGCTATAAGCAATATATACGAATATCTTTTACGCCATGTTTATTTCTACACGGCGCAATATATTCCAAAGTTATGGCAATATCACATGGTTTGCGTTTTCACTTGGTTTAATCTTGCTAATCCACCAAATTTGGGTAACCATGATGAATTCAATCAACATTTATTTCACTGCAGTTTTGTGATTTCTCGTCAATTGATATCAAAAATTTAATCGGCCATTAAATTTAACGCAAGTTTAGTAAATCTTCGATAATCAATTAACATTATATACAGAGATTACGTTATATTTTAGAATGTGGCTGGCACTAAGTGACGGTTTGGATAAATGTGAAATTTACAATTTAACACAAGTTTAGTAAATCTTCGATAATCAACTAACATGATATACAAAGATTACGTTATATTCTAGAATGTGGCTGGCACTAAGTGACGGTTTGGATAAATGTGAAATTTACAATCAGCAAACCAAAAACATGCAGGTCACGTGCAAATTAAACAGTTGAAAGCAAAAATTTAATCGGCGATTAAATTTAACGCAAGTTTGGTACATCTTCGGTAATCAATTAACATGAAATACAGAGATTACGTTTTATTCTAGAATGCAGTTGGCACTAAGTGATGGTTTGGATAAATGTAAATTTACAATCAGCAAACCAAAAACATGCAGGTCACGCGCAAATTAAACAGTTGAAAGCAAAAATTTAATCGGCGATTAAATTTAACACAAGTTTGGTAAATCTTCGATAATCAACTAACATGATATACAGAAATTACGAAACCATCACACTAAGTGATGGTTAAGATAAATGTGAAATTTACAATCAGCAATTAACCAGAAACATGCAGGTCACGTGGTGCCGGAATTTGCCAAGTAAAAGTGTCTCGCTGTACGACTACAGTATTAAATTCCCGTGAAGTTACCAATTATTTATCTGCATTTACATGTGTAGTAAATTTATGAAAATAACGGGAAAATGACGTCAATCCGGAAACCACTATTGATTTTTTACCTGTTTTCGAAGGAAATAATATTGTCTAGCCGGAATATATTTACACGTGCCATTTTGTTCGTATTCGTGCTCATTTAATTACCCATTTTCATGTCCGCTTTTTAATTGATGTACATGCAAGTTAACCACATGCTGATAAAAATGAAACTGAAAGCTAAAATTAAGCATAGTCTAATGAACGAGAAAAATAGATTTGTACTACAAAATATGATATTAAGGTTTTCGTGCGCATCCTATTTATTACCTGGGTAATTTGACAAAAGAGTACCGTAGTCATTTTTGTACCATTTTCACAGAACATCAATAGTTCTATTTTAATATCATGGTATTGACACGCATCTGTATTTTTCCCAAAGGTTATTAACAAAAAACATTGATAAGATTTGCAGATTAAGAATTTACTAACCAACCAGTTGTTTCCCTGATGAACGTAAATTGTACAGTAGAAACATACAGTTAAAACCTGGAAAAATGACCACCTTTGAATGGTGACCACCTGCTTACGTTGACCACTTTTAGTGTTTTGTTTTTTCTAGTGTACATTTCCTTCATGAAAATTCTCTGTATAGTGAGCGCCTGTCCATTTGTATACAGTGATCAGTATGGGTTGTCTTTTTTGCAATTTTTTCATTGCCAATGTAACCTTATAAAGTGGCCAGATAACAGATGAGTCACCTTACATTCTGCTTTAACTTCAGTGGTTCTCAAATAATTCAGCCAATCATGTTATTCAGATCGAAAAAATCACTGAAAACATTTAAAACGAGGAAAACTTGATAATTTTTTCTTTAAAAAAATGTGTAATAAGGCAATAAATACACTGTGATGTAATGCACATGGACATGATGATTCTGTACTTTTTTGGTTTTGTGGTCTTTTACATGTATTATAGTCTACATGTACAAGTACATCGTGCATGTTCATTTTAATTTAATTCAGGCATTCTTTGTATAGTGACCACCTGTGTACAGTGACCAACATTGCATTTTTTTGGTAGTTGCTCTTAACAGGTTTTACTGTACTTTAAACGCATTATAAAATTTAACGGGCTCGTTAATTTTAGATTTAAGTTTTAAAGATTGTTGTTTGTTTGTTTGTTGTTATTTTGTGAAAACGTGCCTGTAGATATGTTAAGATAATTTATAATGATTTTGAATGTGTCTAATTTATATTCTGGCTCATATCAATAAATTTTGTATTCTACTGCTATGTGTGTAATCTATACAGTATGTAAAAAAATCTTTCTTTGGATGAATAAAATGTGTGAAGCTGAAACTGAAGGAGCTTCGCCATAATTTCGACGTCGAATGGACTACTGGTAGTTCCTCTTGATTTATGCAAACGACCACTTGCCAACACGATCGTTTAAAACTCAAAACTAAATCCCTTCCAGTTGTTTTGCAGGTTTAACTTTAGATTAGTTTGACCTCCATCACATGTGGACATACAATAACGCTCGGGCATGGTTGCAACAATTGAGTTTGCTTTTGCATATATCTATTGTCATGTCCAAAACAAGCGAAGGTGAGCATCCTTTAGTCAGTTTAGTCATTTACGAACAAAGCGATTGACTCATCTCCAATTCATAAAGCAATTTATAAGGCAACATTTTCTTCTCAATTCACAATAGGAGTTCCCGGGTAGAATAATTAACAGAAAATTAGATTCGTACTTTGACATACATGTATATCAAATTGGGCATGTAAATTAAATCAATGCATTAAATGCATAGTTGGTCCCATTTCCAAGCGAACACACACAAACATGACAGTAAGCAAAAGTGTGTCAAAAAACACAAATAAAGAGTAGTTTTTTATAATTTTTTTACTATAACAAATTAAAAAATTTAACAACAGCAGAACATTGCATGTATATTCAATTGTGTACTTCACAACGATACATGTGCCAATAAATTTTACTATGTTGTTCTCAGCTATGAATAAAATATCCGTCCTAAATAAACCTAACACACAATAAGAGTGTACGAAAATCCATTACACATGAATATTTGTCAATATTTATGACAATAAGTAATTATGATTGTCCTTTTTTAAACTTGGATAAACGTGTCAACAGCTAGAGAGGAGACGAGATTAAATCGTTAGGGGTACGTTCATTATGAACTTGTTTCCAGTCGCTTGAAGCTGGTACGTGTTGCTTAGCGGTATTGCAGACACTTACGATACTAAACGACACCGGTTTTCAAAAATGTCGCTTGAAAACCAGTGTCGCTTAGTGGCAAGCGTCTGCAATACCACAAAGCGGCACCAGTTTCAAGCGACTGGAAACAAGTTCATTATGAACGTACCCTTAGGTTCCCCATCTACATTGTATATATATAAAAATTAGTTGGTGATTCTGTCTATATGTATATCTGTTTTTTATGCGCTCTTAAACCACTCATCCAATTGCCATTAAACTTTCTGGACTTATTGTGCCCACTCCCGCGCTGGTTTCTGCGTTACCTAAGTTCTATATATATAAAATAGAAAACGACGCCATTTTGGTTTTGACGCTAGCCAATCCTGTTGCGTGGACTGGCAGAAGT
>JAQGBX010006456.1:0-12449 GCA_034698745.1 Megaphyllum sjaelandicum
ACTCCTGATCGCATGAAAGGGGTTAGAAAATCCAACAACAATTTTTACCCGGGCAAGGCCGGGTATTACCGCTAGTTCATACATAAAATCTGGAGTGCCAATAGTTAAAATAACAAAGTCGACTCTTTGTGATTGTAGAGCACCATAATTGGAGGACAAAGTCATGAACTCACCTTGTAAAAGTCTTCATCCGTGCTTCCACTGCCTTGTGTCGGAGACATATTCTTGTCAGAGCTGTTCCGATGTCTTTCGTTGCCCCTGCAAAACATAAAAAGAGAACGTTAGAATGAGTGGACAAATTCGGACTACGTTCAACAATAGGGAGGTTGTTATAGCGGTGAATCAGCATATGTAATTAAAAAATAATCACCATCGATAGGGGCAAACCGGCACCCCGTATATAACGCACAGCGACAGTGGCTAATTTGGCACGTTATCAGACTTTCAAACTTCACAGCTACTGCTTTAAGTGCAAGTTGAGATTTGGAAAGATCGATATGAGAATCTAGGCGCCAACGATGTTTATGAAAGTTGATGAAACTATTTCAAAGTCAGCAGTCTCTTGTCGTAATACATTAGTAAAATTGCATTGAACGTCTCTTGTTAGGAGTTTGATTTTATTGAACGTCTTTTCACGATATGCATGTGTTGATGTTTTTGAGGCCACTGCCGGCCTCCGTCACGTCGGTGACGTCATCGCCATGACGTCATCGATCGAACAGCTGACTTTTGGGACCCCGTGCGCCCCACAGCTGTTCATAATCATTTACATGTATCTGGAGGCATGCGTTCAGTGAATATCTCTTGATGGAAACAGTCCATTACACATTTGGAAGTACGCATTGAACGGCAATATCTTGTCTGAATTACACTTTCATTGCCAATCTTTTAGAGAATGCTGATTTTATCGTCCATCTGCAAAGGAAATTTATACTACCATTGATCATTACTTGCTGGATGCACGATATCATTGATCATCACTTGCTGGATGAACGTATCATTGATCAACACTTGCTGGATGAACGATATCATTGATCAACACTTGCTTGATGAACGATATCATTGATCATCACTTGCTGGAGTGAACGATATCATTGATCATCACTTGCTGGAGTGAACGATATCATTGATCATCACTTGCTGGAGGCATGCTACCATTGACCATAACTTGCTGGAGGCATGCTACCATTGACCATAGCTTGCTAGAGGCATGCTACCATTGACCATCACTTGCTAGAGGCATGATACCATTGACCATAACTTGCCGGAGGCATGCTACCATTGACCATATCTTCCCGGAGGCATGCTACCACTGACCATCACTTGCTGGATGCATGCTATCATTGATCATCATTTGCGGGAAACGTAATAACATTTTTCATCTATATAAGCCCAAAAGCAAGCTCACAGCAATCATTTCTTTCTAAAAGAAACGTGAAACTTCGCTACCACTAGTATTCACTGATCTCTTAAAAGAACTAAAAATACAGTGACCCAAGACAGCAAGCAACTACATTCGTACAACAAACTGTTTAAAACTGCTTATTTTGGCTCTAACAAGCTAAAAATTCTGCAGCAAACTGTTAGAATCTTAACTGCATAGATGCATTGTCATAAGAAAAGCACCAAAGCCAAGAGAATGTAAGTACAGTAAATGTACTGGCAACTATGCATGCTTTACGCTCAAGGATTTCCCCTCGTCCGCGGCGATGCATGATGGGGGCATCGCGGTTCAACATGGTGCACTACTAAAATTTACTGCCAATTCCTGAAGGGTTGTAACAACGAACGTAGAGGAATAAATGGGCGTTTCTGCATTTCTGTCTGCAGTTGGCATGGCGTGGAATGCGAGTGGGAATATGGCAATGTCCTAGCTGACAGCTGCAAGATCTGAAAAGCTTTCGAATGACAATATGTGACAAGTTTAGCGATTAAAATTTGCATCGCTACCAATGTAATTAACACGTGGCCAAGCAGAATTGCGCCAAACAAGTTTTAGCTGTCATGGGCAAAAGCTACTTGTACTAACAAAATCTGTTGGGCACACTCTGTTAACAGGATGTTGCTCCAGGATGGCCATGCAATTGCTGAAGCAGAACTAATAAATTGCGCCAGGAATACGGTTTTTCATATACATGTACCAATCGAGTTCTTCAATTACGACGTGCCTACCAATAAATACAAATTTACCATGATCAGTGATGCCACTTTGAAGTATAGTTTATACTGAATGTACGGACGTAGTTCAGCATCTAATGTCGAAACATTATACTATATACTCCATTTTTTTCCAAATTTAAAGTATTAGAAAATAACTAAGGTTCTTCAAGATTCTGCGTGGAAATAAGATAATTTTCTTTAATATAAAAACATTTTAACCAATACGTAAGAATAAGATTTGTATGGAAAGAATTTCCGTCCGATGACAAATGAATGGATTTGCAATTACATTTTATGGATTTGTACATTTTATGATAATGAATTCAGATGCCAGATCTAGCTGTTATCCAAAAATTAGTAACATCAATATGTATATCCACATTTATTTCAAACCAACAAATTTCCATTGAATGCTGACCAATGTTGTTCAATGATAACATGAAACGCAGCATTCAATTCCTCGAATCGGCATCAATAGTCGCGCCAAACGAGCATTCCCTCGCATTACACATCCATGTCGAAAAAGTGAAGCCGGCCTCCCTTGTAGCAAGTAACCAGACGAAACGTGCCAGTCTCGCTCCTTAATTTACTTGCCCATGTCTTTGACAACGGTTTCAAACCCGTCAACTATTTTGCATAGCTAATTCGCACGCAAAATTCACGAGAGAGCCAAAAACAAACCAAAATCGTCACAAAGTGACATTCATATCGATTTTTGCCTCGCAAAAGACAAACAGGCGAGGCGCTGCTGCCATTTATCAAAGCTGCCATTTGGGAGTAATTTTTTCGCGTATTTTTGGTGCTGACAGACGAGGCGGGGTCCCTGAACTTGAAAATGTATATTTAGCAGGGCAGAAAATAAACAGTTGCGTTTATCTGCGCGATTGCGTCGAAACGGCAATTTCAACAAATTGCCGAGCTAATGCAGCCGCAGATAACTCGGGTAGTTTGATAAAACCTTAAGTTGAGTACAAAAAAAATTTCAAAAAAAAATCGCTGAAATCTCTTCCCTCTCCATCGCAAAAGCGTGGCGGCTCATCAGACGTAAGCACGTGTTCTTAAGAGGGTTTCCCATTGGCCCATTCTCAATTTCCGTTCTACAAGAAATTTTCCAATGGTACAGTACTGTCAAAGGTACTGTTTAGTTTCAAACTTGAAATTATATTGTTCCCACAAATACAATCGCAACGAGTTGTGAGTTTCATATTTTTTAAATTATCCACGATTTGTTTTAAATTTTAAACATCGATCGTTAATTGGAATTTCGAAAAGCGCCATTTAGGAATCAACACACGCAATGAGTAAAAAATGGGTTGGAAGTTTCCAAAGATTCAAAATACAGTAGAACCTCCTAAGTTGACCACCTCTATATGCTGACCACCTGCGTATGTTGACCAAATTTTCATACACTGGTTGGTCACCATGCACGTTAATTTATGGGAGATGGACCTCCATATGTTGACCACCTCCCTATGTTAACCATTTTGTTTACGCCCTTGGGTGGTCAACGTTCGGAGGTTCTACCGTAGAAACAAAGGATCACCGGTAGACATTCTTAAAGGCAAGCACACACAGATAGGCCTTCATTGCTAGAAACCAACTATTTCCTGTCGCTGCACACAAGGAGCAATGTATTTTCGAATATATCCCTAGAGTACATCTCGTGTATCCTTAGAGTACATCGCAGCCCAGTCCTTAAGAGGGAAATGTGGGTAAACTAACCTCACAACACTGTTTATTCCAATGTCATTCCTGAATCTTGATTGGAAACATCAAGATTGGATCATGGAAACATCTTTCTTTTCTGTACACAGAGCAATGTATTTCAGATTATATCCCTATAGTATTTCTCGTGTGTCCCTGGAGTAAATTAATGGCCTCCCTGTTTAAGAGAAATATGGATAACCTAACTTGACAACAACATTTTTTTTTAATCCTGATTGGCCAGGCATCAGAAAGAAACACTTGCGCTTGACTGTAAATTAAATCAATGGCATCAGTTTGTTTCCAGAGACAAGTTTCTCAAAATAGGATCATTTTATATCTTGAAAATAATATTTACGAAGGAAATATTATCAAACACACAGAAAATACCAAGCATCAATATTTCTGGAAACAAATTTTCGGATATAAATTGCCCGTGTGGAGCGATCTTAAAACGAGTTTTCTGGCAGCCACGTTACGTACTGATCATCATCTCAGCAGGAAGGATCCCGGAATCCACCAAATCTGCGTAAACAAATTATTTTCCCATAAAAACCGACTTTCTGCTTTTCATATCTGCCAGATGCAGCAGTAAACATGTCGATATTAAAAGCAGTGTTGTGATTGCGCCCCACGGACGAACCATCCTGCAGTTATAATAAAAACACCTCTGATGGGGGGGTGGGGAGGTAGAGATTCTGGGTGAAGATGATGCCTCCCTCACCCTGCATGCCAATGGATTGAGGGGGGAGTGGCGTGCGAAGATTGTTAATGCTCGTGCGAGCGTGCGATGAATGTGAGGGGGGCCAAAAATGAAGTGCAATCCATTGTGTCGATGCGGGTGATGAGTCAGTCCGTAGCATCTAATCGATCGTCCCCACGCGCCATATGCCGACCCCCGGCTCACTTTATGGTCCTACCAGCGATCCAATATTCATGACGGATGCCGAGGGTTTGATTTCTCGACGCCGCGCAGTGACGCATTTCGGAGTACGAAATTAGCCCGAAATGACGAAATTCGTGGGTGAAAATGACGAAAGATGCGCGATTCCCACTAGGCAGAATTCTGCAAGCTGCACGCATGCATATTTCGAATTTGTTCCATCCCGATGTGGCTTCCCTATCGAAGTGCGCATGGACCAGGATCAGAACTTAAAAAAGCTAGCAGAAATTCCGATGTGCTTCAGCGCCAAATACAAAGAGCAGCCTGATTTCCACTAGGCAAAATTCCGCCCAGTGGAAATAGTACCAGATTCCCACTTTGGAGCAGGTTGTTCTCTGAAGGTGACACTGATCGAAGCACATCAGAATTTCTGCTAAGTTTTAAGTCCACCCTGATCCAACTTGTTCTGTTTGCTGCAAGCGCAGAAAATAAGCAAATTTCCAAGACGTCGGTCATTCCCAAAACAGGCCTACTGTAAATGGATCAACAGTTTTAAACTAGTTGTAAGGGTTATTATGCATGCCATTTATGTTACATAAAAATTTGTTAAATTTTTTTTACAGTTTTTATTTATAGAAGTTTGCATTTTTCTCTATGCAGAAAATACCCTGAAAAAATAGCATTGTCGTCTGCTAGTCATTTGTCAAACTGTATACATTCGCTACAGCACTTTTATTTTCGTCTTCTGATATTCTGCATATTGTGTGAATATGCACAGGCCTACACCGAGCAACTATTCAATTTCTGCAGCAACTTGAGAGACGAATTTCGGTTATTGCTGCACTTTATGCCAAGTGGAAATCAGACGAAAAGAACCTATCATAATGACAATATTGTTATATTCGTGGAGAATAGTGCAAATGCATAAAATGCTTTACATTCTGTAGATATTTGATGCACCAACGAATTACGCTAAATAAAAAATAAAAATTATGAAATTGAAAATATGAAAGGTTAGAATGGGTTTTTTTTTCCCCAACTTAAATCACATCCAAAAACCAATTTTCCCCCGCATTTTTTTGTCTGCTCATATTCTTTGAGGATTTCGGCGATATCAAAAAACAAACAACTACAAAATTATTCCATGTTTTATCCATATGTAAAAGGCATTGTCCTCAGATTATTCACGCTTTGCCAAATTTTGGAGAAAAAAAAACTTGACCGTACAGGGTTCCCCCAGAAATTTCATTTTCAACCTCCCTGACCAATGGCGAAGTGAAAAATTGACATTTTCCAAAAATGACACGAGAAAAATTTTCAAATTTACTAACAAGAACCGCATGAAAAAATTTTCAAATGGGAAAATTTTATACTCGGAAAATGTTTAAAATTTGTGCTTGGAAAAAAGGAAATTTTGCAATTTTGTCCTCGGAAAATTTGTACACGGAAAACTTGGAAAATTGTGCAAATTTGCAATCGGAAAACGTGGAAAATTGGGCAAATTTGTACTAGGGAAAACTTTAAAATTTTGCAAATCATGTACTCCGAAAATGTGGAAAATTTTGAAAATCTGTGCTCCGAAAATGTGGAACATTTTTACAAATTTCTACTCGGAATATGGGCCCTGAGCGATCTATTTGGATAGCCATGACTGCGTTGAATTTCCCCGACTTTCTCAAAATAAACCATTCTTCCCTGATTTTTCCAGGTCATTTTTAAGTTCCCTGACTTTTCCACGTTTTCCAGGTCTGGAGGAACCCTGCAGTATACACGTATGCTTATTACGGATACTAGCATCAGGAATGTGGAGGAATTTAAAATTTGCAAACATTGCAGATACAGTAACTTAAGACCTTCATAGCTTTTATTTGCGTAGCAACCACCCTACAGGGTATCCCAAAGGTCACGTCATAGGAGAAATTCCTATTTTTCAGGGAATCCATTGAAGTTAATGGTCCAAAAAAAAATAAAAAATCCATGAAAGTTTTTGATTCATCATTATCAGGAAGTACTCCTCTCGTGGCGGACTTATGAGAGAATTAGCCATTGCGACGATTGCGTACCATCGAGTACAAGTGTATACAAGTGTCTCTTCCAGTGTTGTTGGCAAAACTGGACAATAATTCGCTGCATTTTTCATCGACTTGAACTTTGCAGACGCCCCCGCCTTGGCCTAAATTACCACTTCCTCATTGCCCCTAACAACCTAATAATGCTCATCCCTTCTTAATCCCACCTGCATCTCCATTCCTGTCTATCTTTCTACAAGTACAAGCTCTCAAGACTCCATCAGGGAACGTCCCTCTACGACTTAAAAATGGGAACTAAGCCATGGCAGCCATTTTTTTTTAAAAAAAAAAGGTGCATGGTGTATTCCTTAGTACTGTATATACGGCCATCATTTTGCCAAAAAAAAAAAAAAAATCTAAACATGGTTTTTGCGAGCCATGATTATAAATTGATAATTTCATCTACCTGAACTTATTTCATCAGCTCCTCTTGAAGCGGAGCGGTCAATAAAACCGTACCTCGCAAATTGTGCACGATTCATGCACGCAAGCCTTTTGAGTGCAAAAATAAGTAGACTACTGCTCAGTTTACGTTTATTAAGAATTTTGCAATATTACATTTTTGCGTCTCCCAAGTCGAACATCGACTTGAGCTCGTGTGCCAGAAGTCTTTAAGTGCAAAATTGCCGAGGTAAAACTGCTTAAAGAAGTTCATTTCAGAGGGCAGATTAAGCCCGTTTCAAGTTGCAATTTCAGAAATATTTCAGCATTTTCATATGCTTCGCATGCCGAGCTATAACTAAAGCCGGAGTAGCTATCAAGCCCTGGGTTCGCTCATCAACTTTGTTCCCATCTCCGAGCCCTTAGGAAATCACGCATTGACAGAAGGCATTTATTTCAGAGTAAGCTTATATAGTATATACATGTACGTTAAAAAAATTATGCTAACGCAATGTAGTGTTGTAAATATGAATTATCCTTTGAAAAATTTATTTTCAGTAATCTCGCAAGTTAGGCGATCGGCAATGTTTAAACCTATGTCAAGTAACGTTAAACCAATGTTAAACCATGACAAACAATGACATGTTAACCCGACGTTAGACCATTAATTTTACAAGCAATGTTACACCGACGTTAGACCATTACAAGCAATGTTTTTTTCGCAATGCTATTTTTTTTAATTCTTTACCCTGCAGTCAGTACAAGCAAGCAAATGTTAACTCTGTAGAGTAGACCATGGCAAGCCATGTTAAATCAATGTTAGGCCAAGGCAAGCAATGTTTAACCGACGTTAGACCATGACAAGAAATGTGTTAAAAACGCTGAAGACAGTGTTAAATAATAACAAATCGATGCATGATAAAACATGGCAAACCGATGTTAAACCAAGCCACGCGAATGTTACACAATAATAGACAAAAATTACTTTCCAGTATGGAGATGTACCACTACACACACTTTTCTAGGGGAAAAAAAAACATTTCTCCAGGGAAGTAACGTATTTTACAAAGCAGAAATTGATTTTTGCACGGTTGCAAAAGAGCGATCTTGAGTGGGGGTAAGGCTTGCAGACCACCTCGAAATTAGGCCAATCAAACCTAAAACCACGATCAGATATGTGAGGCCATCACCTTAATTACCCGAGCGACACCGTGGATCGAATTCGTCGGAAAAATCGTTTTCGGTTCGTGTCTTTGACCCGCGGCGTTTTTATGTAATTTCTGGTCTGCTGCCAAGACTTCCTGGATATATTAATTCATTCCTCAATTAAAAAAATATATCTGGTAATCCAAGCCAAGCAACGAACCAGTGCAATGGCTAAAAAGTAGAACGTAAAAAAATCCATATTGACAACAAAAAACTTGAGCGACCTTTATCATTTACCAGTTATTACCGGTTGCGCCAAGAGTTGACCAAAAGCTGCTGGAACACAACATACCAACGTCAATTAAAGGGTCAAGTGTCAATGCATTTACTTTCATTAACAGTGCGCTTAAACATTTTCAATTATAATTGTTCAGAAAAATGTACAGGTCAATTCTTATCTGCATTGTTCCTTTTGAGAAGGTATAGGAAGTTGATTTATCTTTTGACCTGGACGTTTGACCACCTAAGGTAATTTTACTCACCACAATTCATACGAATCATTTGTACGACTTCATTGTTGACCCTTTTTAATTAAAGTCCGAGCAAATCCGTACAAATGCCGTTAAAAAAACAGCATTAAAACCGTTAACAACCCGCATGCATGTATATTTTACGATTGTTTTAACACAACATTTTACCAGAAAGGGCATTGTACGATAAATTAATGTAAAAGAATGTATTTTTGCTAAGTAGGCGTAAATTTAACTTACTTGTTAAAAAGTTAATTCACAAAGGTGTTTTAAATTTTTTTTTAAATATTTAGTGCGTTAAAATGTTGAACAAATTTCTCTTGAAAATACATAAAACGACATTAAGGATAACATCCTTTACATATGTTCGGTTAAAACGAAGAGTTATCAAGTTCTCCAGCATTCCCGAAATTTCGTGCTATGTTTCGTTAAAACGAACTTTAGAATGGGGAATTCTTCGATAAAAGTTGCAGCAACTTTCCAATCGTATACTTCGCCCAAACTTCGATGCAATTATTTCATAAAGTTGAAGTCATAGTACTATCGAACTACGGTTTCAACGAACAGATGTTGACGTCCCTTGAGATTCGTCTTAACAATTGGTTCAACTGTATTTTTAAACGAGTTCTACGATTTGTGTGATAACTCTTTGTAAAATGTTAAGCAACGAATTAAAATTATTTTTAAGTAATTGATTAAATATTTGAAGGAAGTAAATTTAAATATTCTAAAAAATAGAATAATTTTATTGGATGTTAATTATACAAGTTGAATTATAACTATACCTTAAGAGTAAATTTAATTTCTCATTTTTAGATACATTTAACCATTTTCCCTGATGTTCATACCTTGTGAAAGGTATTCGTGGATATACCTTATAAAAGGGATTCAAATAAAAATGAATAAAAATACAACAAAATTATTAAAATTCAAATTTTAAGTATTTGCGTTTGCTATAATTTAATTTCGGTATGTATGTGCGATGTAAAGTTATACAAAATCAACTCATTTGACATTTTCACTAAAAAAAACTAAATTTTTATGAAATTTATCGCAGTTTTTGATAGAACTGTGACCCTCAACAAAAATTATCTCCGGCAATATGTCGCACTAAGTGGTCGCCATACTGGATCCAAGATGGCTGCCATACAATTTTTTTTTTAAAGGCCAGTAGGAAAGGATGGCATCAAATTACCGTCGATTAGCTCCAGTAAGTGGCCAGCAAAGTTTTTTTTGTCTATATTTTGTCAAAAGTTCAAATTGCATTTTTTTTTTTTTTTTTTTTTTGGCATAAACAGGCTTCCTTATGGCGAAGCTTTTGGTTTCACTTCCAGTTTGGCACGAAAAAAAGTACATTTTTGTACATCGCTAATTTGCGAAAGTTGTTCCTAAACGACCGTCACCCTTCATCTCATCCGCGGCCATTTTTACGAACTATTTTGCGAGTCGCCGCAGCATGCAGGGTCAGTTAATAAGGGCAGTGAACTCTTTCAGGGAGCTAACAAACACAAAATAAAAACAACAGAAAAAAAATTGCTGCTAAACAATAACGCGGAGGTAAATACTCGTGATTTGTTACGCTCGATTCTTTCGTGGGAAAGTAACATTTATGACGAATAAAATACGAACAGCATCCGAATTTAAAATTACTCCGCCAGCAATTTTTATACCTAGTACCTGTATGCGTTGCTAATAGAATCTAGGGAGAAAACTGACCCGAAACAGCTACAGCTATACTTAGCTTATATGAAGCCGCACGTCATACACTAGGAAAGTTATATCTGGAAATAGATTGCGGTATATATATATTTTTTTTTATTTTAGCTGAAACAATTTCCCGTTGCTGCATGCACACATTGAGCGATGCTTTCAGAATATATCCATGCAGTATTTGACAGCACTGTTTAGAAGGGCAATGGGGGAAAACTAACTTGACAACAATGCTTTGATTGGCGATATTCGATCGAACGAATGAAACTTTTGTGCGTGACTGTAAAACCTATAACGTCAGAGAAATTTCTCGGAATAAAAGCGTTTTCTATTTTGGAAATATATTTGATACTGAGCTTATAACGAAATATGTTTGATATTTTTTTTCTCTTTCGATGTTAAAGTGATGTCAAGTTCAATCGATTACGAATTTTACATAGGATATCCACAGTTTCTGAATACAGTAGAACTTCTCTTATATGAACCGTGTGGTGGGCAGGAGCCAAGTGCTGATGACTTCATATAATAGAAGGGTCTACAGTACTTTTATACGTTAAAAACTCAGTTCAAATCGGCTGAGTGTTGTATCCAAGATGGCGGCCAACCAAACACAATTAGTTTTAAGGGGCTGATCGGACCTTTTATAGAAGCTTATTTGCGGGCTTCAATGGACGCCTATTCGGAAAAAAATATCTTGACATTACCATGACAAAAAGCCATGGCAGGAGGGTGACTTGTCATCTCGAAAAGTGCGAAATCGAACGATAAGCCATAAAGCGGATCGATTATTGTGTGACGAAGAATCAATATTAAATAAAGCTAAATACAGGAATCATAAGAGTCGGTTGCTTAAGATGTATGCAATTTCCAATCTGCACCTGACCCTAAGAAAGTCATTAGCTGTTCAAAACAAAATATAGGAGCGAGTTTCATATTTAAAACGTCGCCATTTTGAATTCAAGATGGCGACAGCGTTTGCATCGAGTTTCGAAGCTTTTCATAGAGACCCCGCAATTCATTGAACATTCTGTATACGCTCGTATTTAGTTTCCTAAGTTTTATTTTCACGAAATTTTGCGTATATTTCCCATCTTTGCTTCCGCATTGTTCTCACTTATTTCGGGTACTTGCAGCCTAGGTGTTTGAGGTTTAGCTGCATTTATTTCACGCGTTTTTCGCGCAAATTGATAAACTTAATGCCGCGAGTCAAATATTCCCTTCAATGAGCTTTAGGAGGGTCATAAACCCTGGTAAAATTTGGAACGCAACTTCTCAAATAAATAACCCACGCAAGTGAACTGTTTTGGTTTGAAATTCATGTATAAATATATTTTTTTTCATTATTAAGCCATTGCATTCATTTTGACATTTTATTCAATAAAAATAAAAATTAAAGCAGGCTGAACTTTAAAATCAAATAAAAAAGACCGACAAAAATTCCAAGTTCGGAGGTAAAAAATCGTGTCTTCCTTTTAAACGTAATCATACTAATAATTGTTCAAAATTATACTTTTCAAATTTTAAATATAGAGCAAATTCTCTGGAACTAGCACTTAATTGAATCTCCGAAAATTGATTGAAATTTTCAAATGTGTAAAACTCGTTATTTGTGGATATATATATTATTGGGGTAAAAGCAAGAAATTTACAGAGATTTTACAGAGAATTTACAAAATTTTCATCTCAGGAACTTTAAATGTTGCCATTGTTATTAAATTAAGAAGCAATTGTATTCGTTCAATTCCCATGCAAGGTACAATGTCCTGGCAATGATTTCAAGAAATTAATGTCTTTTAAATACAGTAGAACCTCCGTAAGTTGACCACCCAAGGGCGGAAATAAAATGGTCAACATAGGGAGGTGGTC
>JAQGBX010006457.1:0-12448 GCA_034698745.1 Megaphyllum sjaelandicum
CCATATCTGCAAATCTGGAATATTTCTGGCCATATTTCCAAATCTGAATAAATATGGCCATATCTCCAAATCTGGCCGCATCTGAGGTATGCTGGCCAATTTCTGGTCTGACCATATTTAAATTTTTTTATATATGGCCATATCTATTTTTCCACCCGGGGTGCTACACGTCTATCAACTGAAACATTCAACAATTTAGTAGAGATACATGTACATGTATGAAAATGTTCAACAAAATTGAAAAAGTTAAAAACCATGTAAAAAGATACGTTAAAAATGTGTTTTAAAATGTGCTTTGTCAACAGAAAAGCGTGTAGGAAAGTACAAAATGTAGCACGAGTACTCGCGACTCTTTCATGAATTTAATCGTCGATTAAATTTCTTCGATCACTGCGCAACCTAGCGTTTCCCAGCCACTGTCTTTCCATTAATTTCCCATAGGCCCCTGAATTTTAATTTCATGTTTAGGGAATGAAATAGGTGCAAAAAAAAGTGGTTAGCTTTGTGATTCGATCAATGCGAGCCTTTCTGCGTCCTCTCCTCGCGATCGTAGAAAATTAAACTTCTTCTAGTGCTTTATAAAGAGGTCTTGTGCAACGAGATTTAAGGCCCACTCTATCGACGTTTTCGGGCATACATACAAAAAGTTTCATTGAAATTTTATTTGATTAAAATAGTTTTCCTGATTTTTTTTCTTCCCTCTAAGCTCCTTCGTAGGTTACTAGATTGAGTGGAAAATGAAATCTTATAAGCTAAATAACTCAGGTTCGCCATAAATGGAAATTCCTTATGGGGAATGAATGTTATGAATGCAAGATCCTGAGCTTGGAAAAAATGTAATAAAATATGACGTCAGGTGACGTAAATGTACGTTAAACGAGCCATCCAACTTATGTACCTTTCGAAAAATGTACATTATAAATACATTTCGTTAGAAGCGTTTCCGGGTGTCCACAAAATCTCCAAATAATGTTAAGAATTTTACTAATACTTTTAATCACCATAAACTTTATATTAGTGCGAATGCATGCTGTTCTTACTGTAGTTACAAAGCAAAATCAACATTGGTATAAACATCTAGCTAGGGCAAAATAAAGATGGGGAAATTTCTAACGACTGAAAATTTCACAATTTTTTTAAAATTTTGCTTGCGTTTAATTGAAATGAATTGATTTTAATTTTAAAAGGCACCATCTAGAGATTGATGCATGTAACGGGTGGAAATAAAGTTTTAAATCCATTCAAATTTTAAAGCGTTGAACAATTTTCAATGTGAAATTTCATTTCGTTATATCTTCACGTAAAAATTAAATTTAAGCCTTAAAACATCTTATAAAAATTCACATAACACATTAAATATTATAGGGAAACGTATTATAGGGAAATACAGCCGAACTTTACAAATATTAAGATGAATTTCAAGGGGGAAGTCCCGTACATGCGCCTTTTTCAAACTGTCCAAAGTTCGTTTTAACTTAACATTCAAAAATTCATTTGTTTTTAAAGAAAATTTGTAGCACCAACGATAGGGATCGATACATGCAAAGGGGAGAAATTAAATGTTTAATTCATTCAAAATAAAAGTTCGGACAATTTTTTAAATATTAGTAAACTCGGTAAATTTCAAAATGCTAAATTTCCAAGTTATCATCCCAGCTTTCCAAAACTATATAACAGAAATATGCAAAATTATGCAGTTTATTTAATTTTACATCCAAAACAATCATAAAAATATTCTATAGAGAATGAACCACTGCAAAACTTTTAAAAAACATACCAACAGGCGCACCCAAACTTTATTTTTGAGCAATCCCTTTCCTACGAAGCTTCGCTCTTTTGGAAAATTCATCTTCACATTCAAGTTGATAGCGATAGTATGGGGAAAGCCTCTGGAGTAAACAACGAAAAGTCATAGCATTGTTCCATTAAGTAAGACGAAGTTTCTTTTTTTTTCTTTTTTGCAAAAAAAACCAAAAAACCAAAAAACTAGCCAACCCATCCATCCAATCAACATTCAGATTAAATGTCAGACAGAGGTTCTTCTCGCGCGAGGACCTCCATCAGACTTGCTTTTTTTGAATTATTTACATCCTAAGGGCACATTCATTATTCACAAACGCTTTTTACGCAGTTTCGGTACTTTGCCGCTCGACTTCTCGCCAATTCTCGTTGAAATTGAGAAACTCGCCCCATGACAGCAAAACGAATAAGATTCACGAACCCTATCTTTGAAACTGCAACATTTCTAAAATCATAACTCGTGAAAATATTTAAAAAAACAACAACATTTTTTCACAAAGTGTAGGAATTTTTATGCATTGCATAACGTTGGGAACTAAAATGTAGGAAATTCTAAAACCATTATAGATTGTTTCGCTTATAGCACGCGTGGAACATGCAGCTTCCTGAAAACCACGAAGATCAAATATAGTGACTTAGAAAACAAATATTGAAAAGTACTTACACTGTAAATGTTAAAAGTTCAGCGAAGAAGACAAGCTGAAATTGGATCTAACATAGCTCAAACGTTAAGAGTAGGAAGATAAATTTAAAGGTTAAAAGATTTAAAAATAATAATAGTAAAATGGGTACATAAAGAATAGTACATGTATAGCTTAGAAATGGTACGAGCTTAGTAAGAAAAGGTGAAACGGTTATTTTCTAATGCAATTTTAAAATGCTGCAGTCAGTCATATAATATTAATAAATACTGTAACATGCTTGCCTAGACTTAAAGAGAAAGTGTTCATTTGACAATATTTTATACCGGTAATAACTTGTTATGAATTATGCGATTTTTCCATGAAAATAAAACTAAATTAGCAATTTTTTTGGTATATACCATTTTTCTCCGTTTTATATGTATAAATTATACTGAATTATTTTGTATAGAAATTGTGAAAAATGTAACAGTTTTTTTAGTAAAATAAATCTTTTAGAAATATACTTCCACAATCATAGCAATGTTCGATAACATGTAAAAATAATATGCAAGCCTTGTCATGAAGAGAAAGTTCATTTGGCAACATACGTTGACATGTTACATTCATAACTAGTTATTATAATATGCTGTCGAATGAACACTTTCTCTTCACGTCAAGGATTGCATATTATTTTTACATGTTATCGGACATTGACATGATTAAGGAAGTATATTTCTAAAAGGTCTAATTTACTACAAAAAAACTTACATTTTTCAAAAGTTCTATACAATATAAAACAATATAATAAATAAAAATGAAACGGAGAAATATGGTATAAACAAAAAAAATGCTAATTTTGTATTAATTTCATAGAAAAATCACACAATAATTTATTACCAATGCGATTTTTTTGAATAAAATCACGACTTTTATGAAAAAAAAACATGTTTTTTCCCAGATAGACAAACATTATGTCAGTTTTTATATATGAAATGACACCTTTTAAATAAGAGATTTTTAAAAAACAAATTTAAAAAAGGGCTATTTATTCTAGTTGCACCAAATCAAAAGTACTGTCATGACTACACGTACTGTATAATAAGAAGCAACGTTAGGTAGACCAATATTCTCGGAAATACATGTACAGGACGACACCTTTAAAGGATTATATTTTCTGCGGTAAAAACGAATGAATGTTTAACGTTCCAAGGCTGAAGTGCCGTTGAAGAGTTAATCCGCATTACAATTACGAAATTCAATACAAGGACAAGTGAAAAGGGAGTGAGTGGAAGGGCAGCTAATACCTCGCGTAAGATACTCATTAAATTTATCCAGCAAGGCAGAATGATGAGATGGAAAGCAAAATAAAACCGCTTCAATCGTTCGTTAAACATAAACGAAAAGGAGAGAATGTCAAGGATGGAAACGACGATTAAAAATGGCGGAATGAGGCCTTAGATGCAAACAAGAAAACCACAAAAATGCGGAAATAGCATTTTAAAAATGCATTCTTTAATCTATTCAAAAGCAATATGAAGGAAATATATTTCCATCAATTCATTTCAAAATGGATTTCAACGATGCAACTGAAAACGCAGTTGATGAAACGCATCACATCCCCACTTTGGTGAAGTGACGCAACTCAAAAATGTTTCGTTTCGAGATAAAGCACGTTTTAAAATCGCATTAATTGAATGATCTACGATAAAACAAAATGGCATCACTTTCAATTATTCGAGGTATTCTTCCTAAATTAACCAGAAGTTGGCAATTTTTGAATACATCCACTTATGAAGTGGAATTAATTTGTATAATGATCCCTTTTGCCAACTAGGACTATGTACTGACTGCAGGGTAAAGAATGGAATTAAATTGAAGTGGGTTGCTATATGTATACGAAAATTATATTTAAAAAGGACATGTTCCTGTTTTCCAAATTGTAATTTTTTCTACCTCTTTGAAAAACGTTATCATTTTGACGAAACTGACACATTTCAATGAAGTCGTGTTAAAATACTACAAAACATTTCTTAATAAGCGGCAATAAGCGTCATCTAAAGATGCATGTGAACAATCCAGATTTTGGATTTCAGAATCACAGTGAAAAATGTGCAATAACGTCATACCACCTGCTGATTTTAATTTAAACCAAGCAGGTTCCCAGCCCATGGAAGCATTTCAAATAGTTTTCTCTCGTGGACATGACTCCCTCCGTTTTTTAAAACGTTTTTATTTCGATTTTTCGCTGAAAAAAACTTAGGAATCGCCCAAAGGATGCCAACAAACTAAGGTAAAAAAGTAAGTGTGGTTCAGTGACAGAACCATTCATCATAAAGAGGATGAAATTGAGGGTGTTTTTTTCAATATTGAGTGAATGTGTAAGCACAGTGTAGGTGTATATCGAATTAAATCGTGTGATCGATGCGGCTAAAAAAGACGACAAACTGACAGTATAGGACCTTTAAAAGTCATCTTTAACTGGCCGTCGGCTGACTAGGGAATAGAAACACCCACGCAAGCTGTCTACTTTCCTAAAATATGAACACAAGAAACTAACGTCGATGAGGATGGTCACACAGTAAATTCTATCAATGCTAAAATATTCAAGTCTTGACTTATAGCTGCTGCATGTAAACGAGTAAATTTCCACATGACTAAATCCTCATATTTTTATAAAAGTTAATACCTCTCCCAGTTTGAATTTTTCAGCTTAGGAAAACGCTCCTTTTTTAGATTGCAAAATCGGTTGTAAATGAAAGTATATCAAAACAACATTTTGTTGAAAATTGTCTCCATCCATACAGAATGTGCAGAATTTTAAAGTTCTTCCCATTGTCTGCAGGTAAATGCTTTCAGATATCTTGCTAGGTCGATTTACGCTGACCAATTAAGTCTAACATGAACCTTTCAACAGCGAATGGATATTCCATGTAAGCAACGAGCACGATGCATTAGATTTCTGCCACATCTCCAGACAACTCCATTGCCGATATCGCCCTGAAAATCAATCAATTCTGGCAAACCATTGATCATTTGTCTGATTCGAGTCAGTTTTATTGTCATGAAGTACATGTCATACGATAGCATTGCCACTGAGCGATTGGGAAGGATCAAAGTTAGCAGTACATGTACATGCAAACAAATTGAAAATGAAACAAAAATAAGATGCTGGAGCAAACTTCCACCTTTCTAAGCCCTATCGATCAAAAACTCTTTACCAACGATGCAATCAACATTGTTGCCGGTTCCAAGCCAGGGTAATGGGGAAAGTTGAAAACACAAGGGGCGATGCGCTGCCTGTTAAAAAACCGACAACACGATTGATATCTACTGCCGGAGTCTCATTGGCTCCGGTCTATGACACCACGGGCATTGAGCGCATGGTCGATGATCATGATGAACCAGCAAAACACAGTTGCGAAATGTCAAGGGTTAGCATTGCTATGTACATGTAATGAAATATCCGATCTGATTTTGCATGGATGCACCATAAAAACTAATTTTAATATCACCAACATCTTTTTCACTCATTAAATCGTTGGTTAAACGAAGGGCAAACCATCATAGCATATACGACTTCAATGTTTGCCGACCGTCAAGGGGCAGCATTGCTAAGAAACGAAACATCCGGGAAACTTCGCCATGGCGACACGAGTCGTATTAAATCTGAAAATCCAATTTGCGCCTAAAAAGTTAATTCGATAACAATAAAAAGATTAAATTATCTAAGAAGGTAGCCAGACAAAGTAAATTGTTAATGCTCAAATAATTAGCTCGTTAGACCAGACCAAGCTTATTTTGCTGGCTTATCAATTTGCGAAATGCCATCTAATGGCTGGTTAGACCTAACAATCTGTCTGGCCAAGATCGCTGATGGAAGTGCTTAATGTAGCACTTATGACACCCCATCTCAAGGGGATTTCCCTTAACTTTTTCATCCATTATCTCGAGCGTCTAGAAAGTAATACAAATTTTGAGCATACAGTCATGGGTTCACTGTCTACATTCTACAGGGTGTCCTTATTAGATAGATTTAAAGGGTGTGCCACATTTCTCACAAGCTAGATGTCCAAAAATTTCGGCCAAAATAGATGCCTTTGTAAGTATAGGATTATAACACTTGTTTAAGCATTTCATCAACTAGATCCTCCATCTAACACCCGAAAAGATTAACATTAAAAATAACTCCAGTTATAAATAGGCTATACTTTTTTAAATGAAATATTCCAACGCATCAATATTTGCGAAGATTAATTCTATTAATTACGAACTGATTTGTTTCTCCCTTGTAAAGCTAAAGATGCGTAATTATAGAAATAATTCATAAGATGAGATGTCATTTACTTTAGCAGTTAATGAATTAGAATAAAATAATGAAACGGTGGATGAAATTCCTTCATCTCGTCTATAGGTACTATTTATATCAAAAGATGTTTACGAAATCTTGCCATTGTATAAATAGGGTTTATGACTCCCATAACAACGAGGGGATTTCTATTCTTCTCGGTAGAAGCGAATGAACTTATAAATTTTATTGTCGCTCATAAATTCCAGCACTTCATATTTCTGCCAAGAGTACAAAAATTAACAAATAATCTTAATTAAATCTAAGCATAATTCGCTCGACATTTCTTTTACGTGAAGTTAGTGCAGATTCAGACTTATATTAAATTTATCTTATGCAAAATACGTTTCCTCTGAACAAAGATTCATTTTTCAAACAAAGAAAAAAAGATTCAAAATTTAATTTTAATGAAATATTAAATCATTTGAATATAAAACGGCAAAATTGCCCTATTCCCGAATTACGAATTGAGCTTTTGAAAATACCTAATTTTATTTTATTTTATATTTTATAAAATAAAATCTAATTTTATACGATGGATGGTTCAATCTGTCGCTGAGTGCTTTTCTTCCAGCTTTCACATAATAAGTCATTTTCAGAAAAACCAGGTAAACCATCAGCTTCTTTTCCAAAAACCACAACGTGTAGAACTTAAGCATATTAATATGAATCTGGCGTATGATTGGTGGACGCCACGTGCCCAGATCAGGGTGTTACCGGGGACAACTTGTTGCGGGGCCCCGGTGGAGGTTGCCATGACAACGGGAGATCCGGGGCTACGTCATTTACATTCTAGTGAGATAATTAGCATCGCATTAGGGTTAGAGTGAAACGCAATTACAACACACCAACAGCGCTAAATGTTGTCTTTTGGGGAGCTTTAACTGAAATTTTGTGTTTCAGTTAATCGTCATTTGAAACTTCGTCTCAAAGTTAACGTTCTTGAAGAAACGGGCCTTGGTGTGATGTCAAACCATGGTGTGAAATATCTCTTGAAGGTCAAAAGTGTATGATTAAAAATTATTTTACTTTATGTACACCGTGTATATTTGTTTCTCTTCAAGGAAAAATCTAAAAAAATGCGTTTAACAGGATCATTAACACTAAGGGCCGGTTGCACCATCCGAGGTAAAAACCTGGGGTTTACTAACCTTGGGTCAAAATTTACCTCCAGGTTAACCTCCGGGTTAAATATTTGTGTTGCACCAATTAACTCTCGATGAAATAGCCCCAGGGCTACGAAACCAAAATGGAACACAGAAATGGAAATAATTTTGAAAAATGCTGCCAGATTGCACACGCTGGCTTCCACGTGCACGCGCAAAAACCCTAGCTTCATCCCTATAGTGGCCGCCATATTGTTTTTCCTAATAATAATAATAATAATAATAATAATAATAATAATCTCTTCATTTTTAACTTAACCCGTGCGTGTGCAACACAACAGTGGGTTAACCCTGGGCTATTCTTAACCTCTGTTGGTGCAACCGGCCCTTAGGGGGCATTGTCTAAACAAAATGTTTAAATGAATTTAATGAATCATTTTCATAGATTATATTGTCCCTGATTTTTCTTAATTCACACATAAAGTGTAATTATCGAAATTCTCGATAAATTCATTGAAACTTGATGGTTTGTTTGGATGAAATGGTCACTGAGTTTTTTTTAATTGACAAATTAATCCACAAAAAACCCGGAATAATTGACCAAAAAAATATACACTATCTATCTTAATTCACACGTACATACTCTAATTAACGAAATTCTCGTGATGGTTTACTCTTTTATAACGCAGGGTTCTCTAGTGAGACAGTAAGCACTTAGAGTGCGTCTCAGGGTACAGTGTTAGTCGATTATCGGGATAATTAGGTTTCCAAAACTTGCCAGAAATTTCGCTGCAGTCAACGGGAATAGTTTCAACTGACCAATAGCAGTGAAAATCGTGACGCATACAGGTCAACACGTCAAACTTGGCCCCTATAAATTTCAAGGCATGGGCAGAACTCTAACTGAAAGACTGAAGGCCCTGATTAGTAATTCGGGCACACGGACAAAGTCATTCGCTAAACGATTGGATTTCATAGTTGTCCAGCTCAGGTAAGTGAATCTTAAATATAAACATTATTTAGTATAAGTTAGTCCTCACGGGATCACCGTGAGGACATTTTCCGAATACAACATTTTTAAACATTAATAAATTTTGAAAAATATGTCAATGGCCAGGAAAAACGTTTTAAAACCTGGAAAAGTCAGCTAGGGAAGTTGAAAATGAAATTTCTGGTAGAACCCTGATGTTAAGTTTAGATTGCACTTGATATGCAACTGTTTAAAAAAAATTCAGTACAAATTTAAAATTTTAAACAGTTTTTGAGGACAAATTTGCAAAATTGTCTAGTTTCTGAGGACGAACTTGCAATTATTTTCAACAGATTCTGTAAAATTCATGCTAAGTTTTCAAAAATACATTTGGATACAGATGTAATACAAGAATAGGAAAATTTTTGCGCCATTGCACAGGGTTTAGAACTGCAGAATCAATGCTTTTCTAATTCACTTTTTACAAAGTTTTTTGCAATGTTCTCTTACAGTTCATTTATGGTGGAAAAAATTGCGTAATTATTGTGATGTTAAGTTAAGAAAATTACAATTTTATAGCAATTTAATAATGAAGTTAACAATTGCACTTTAAAACATTTTATGGGGTGGATTTTCTCTAGGGTGATGGAAATTTCGAATAAATTGTCTGTAGCAACTTTAAATTGCCCAAGCTGAGCTTTGTTTGTCAATTATCTTTATTTTATTCTTCGTTGATAGCTTTTTTGTGCTTGAATTGAAACGAACATTATTCAAGTTTAATTAATATCATGCAATTTTGGACCTAAGCACGGGTGCTGTTCCTGAAAATATTAATATTTTACTTTATCCCTACTAAACCTAAAAATCCCTAGTAACTCTTAATTTCTGAATTTTTTTTAGCTGCAAATGGTAACCAACCATCACCCCCCTCCCCCATGTAAGCACGTGTAACCAAACCCTACCCCCAGTTGGTTACGTAATTTATGTACGCTCCCTTTGGTCCGTGATCGGTTCTTTGCAGGGATCCAATTTTCTCCTGGAAATTGGGCCGCTCGAGTCGTTCGGGTCATCGGGTCTTTAGTCGGGTATAGCTGGTTCCCTCCGGTGGGATGTCTCGTCACAGAGTCTTACGAACATTATAGAAGATTTGCCATTAATACTTCCATGTCCATGTTCTCAGGTGCGATTCCAACTGCGATCCAAAAATCAGCGCTCCCCATGACGTCACATTGACCGCAGATTGCACGGAATGCTTGGACGTAAACTACACGTGGTTCGGTGAAGTGTACGGCATAGACGGCAACAGAACCACTTTCCACATCCCAGGAATGAACAATGAGCAAATTGTGACCAATATCGGCTCGTTGAATATCCCCGGGGAACTTGCCTACGTCAATTTCTCCTTGATAAGTAAGTATAGTTTTTGTAAAAAAAAATTGACCTAGCTGCATGTACGTTTACGTGAAATCATGACCACGAATGACCCCGGTTACTCGAAGATACGACCCAAAAATGACCCGTTTGCGTGATGTTATGACCAAAAATGTCAATTTCTCCTTGATAAGTAAGTAGTTTTTGTCAAAAAATGACCTAGCCGTACGTTTACGTGAAATCACGACCAAGAATGACCCCGATTACTTGAAAATATGACTTAAAAAATGACCCGTTTGCGTGAACATTTCGTGCCCAAAATGACCTTTTTATACGTGAATTTATGACGAAATTGCAAATGATGGCCAGTTTCCCTGAAATTATGACCAAAAATGATTCGTTTGCGTAAAATTATGTCCACGGCTAACGCCATGTACGTGTTTGCGTAAAAATTACATGACCGAAAAATGAAATATTTACGTGAAATTATGACCAAAATTGGCCCGTTTACACGTTATTATGACCAAAAGTGTTCAGTTCATTATGAAATTGTCTAAAAATAACTCGTTTCACTGACCTGACATTGACACGAATGACCGGTTTGCATGACATTTTGATACAAATTACTGGTTTGCGTGACATTACGACAAAAATGACCGGTTTTCAACGACATTATGACATAAATGGACCCATCGGAATGACATTTTGACATAAATTACTGGTTTGCGTGACATTATGACAAAAATGACCGGTTTTCAACGACATTATGACACGAATGGACCCATTGGAATGACATTTTGACACAAATTACTGGTTTGCGTAACATTATGACAAAAATGACCGGTTTTAAACGACATTATGACAAAAATGACCGGTTTTAAACGACATTATGACACAAATGGACCCATCAGAATGACATTTTGACACAAATTACTGGTTTGCTTGACATTATGACAAAAATGACCGGTTTACAACGACATTATGACACAAATTGCTGGTTTGCGTGACATTATGACAAAAATGACCGGTTTTCAACGACATTATGACAAAATTACTGGTTTGCATGACATTATGACATAAATTACTGGTTTGCATGACATTATGACAAAAATGACCGGTTTTCAACGACATTATGACAAAAATGGACCCATATTGGAATGACATTTTGACCAAAAATGGCCACATATCGTTTGAAAAAATTTGAATATTTATTTTCCCGTCTCCAGTCGAAGGGTCCGTGCAAAAACCGCTGGTGTCCAAGCTCATCCCAATAGCGAAAACCGCTTTCGACTTCAAGTGCCAGGTTTGGCCCAAGGAAGGTTGGGAACTGATGACGGAGTTCACCATCAATTGCACGGATTTCTCCAAGGACAAGTCGCCCAAGAAGTGGTACGATGTGCTCGGCTTCGAGTTTGGACAGGTACCGACCGTGGCCAAAGGCAAAAAGTCCAACGGTGAGCAGCATCCTGTCAAATTATTTTAACAAACATAGTTTTTTTTCTAACAAACTTTTACTCGCCAAATTATATTTTCTCCAAATATCGAATGAACATTAAGGTTCTCCCAGACCTGGAAAACCTTGAAAAGTCAGGGAACTCGAAAAGGTCTGGAAAAGTGAGATTTTCCGCGTGGACAAGAATGTAAAATTTTCCACGTTTTCCTATAGGGGAAATTTGCAAAAATTTCAACGTTTTTTCCGAGGGCAGATTTGAAAAATTTGCAACGTTTTTCCGAGGGCAAATTGGAAAAATTTTCAACGTTTTTTCCGAGGACAAGATTGCAAAATTTTCCACGCAAAAATTCCCACGTTTTCTGGGGGCGAAATTTTCCACGTTTTTCCTATAGGTCATAATTGGCAAAATTTTCTACGATTTTAAAAAGGCAAAATTGGCAAAATTTTCTCTTCGTTTTCCAAAAACGAAATTAGCAAAACTTTCCACGTTTTTCCGAGGACAAAATTGGCAAAATTTCCCACGTTTTCCAAGACCGAAATTGCAAAATTTTCCCATCTTTTCCGAAGACAAAATTGCAAAGTTCTCCCCGTTTTTTCGAGGACCAATTTGCAAAACTTTTTAGGTAAAAATTTCTAAAAAAAAAAAAATTGCGAGCCGATACATATATTTTTTAAACTTTTAACATTTTTTTTATATGTTAACATACAGTAGAACCTCCTAAGTTGACCACATCCATATGTTGACCACCTCCGTATGTTGACCAAATTTTCATACACTGG
>JAQGBX010006458.1:0-12448 GCA_034698745.1 Megaphyllum sjaelandicum
ACGGGAAGCGGGAAACAAGGGGCAAAGGACCTGAAAACAGCGACTGGACGCTGACGCCACTCTGTTCCCACCCTTACGGTACATACAGTAGGAGGCATACAATTGATGCCTACACTTTTGACTAATAGTGAGCTGTGTGCCACTGTGTCTTTCAAATCTACTTTCCGATTTCTAATAAAGAATGTTAAAAACGTTTTTGAAAGCTTGTAAGCCCTTTTTGTAAGCTCAGCCTGGCTCGGCTAAGCTTTCTTTGTTTTGCGCCCTCATTTGAAACGCATGCCGTATTCTTATCCCGGTCGGTGGCGATAGTGTACGCCGAGTGGTAAGCGCCTGCAATAAGCATTCAGCGTGTTCTCACCCTAAGAGCGGTTTAATTAAGAGCGGATTAGGCCTATACCACGCAACAGGCTTCGAATTGTATTTTCATGTAGCCTACGTCCCTGAGATTCAGGATTCATGAAGATTCAAACGAGATATAGAAAGCGCAAATAGCGATATAGGAAGACACATAGCAGCATCGGGATTCAGAGCGATTAAGGCGGATTCGGAAGGATTTGGCTAGTCAACATTGAGAACATTTGAGATTCAGGCTTAAGGAAGATTCAAACAATCTTGCGAAAGTATAAACAAGATTCGATGGAATTGAACGAGGCATCAAGGAGTATGAATAAGAAAGTGAATCGAGAGGTGAATTAGAAGGGATTTAAGAGGGCTTCTCATTCGACAAACAATTAACATTCCAATCGTTCTATTATCCCCTAATTTCTTTTTTCCGTTTTTGATTCTATTGAGATTCAGGAATCAGGTGGATATATACAAGATTCTAAAACAGAATGCGGATGGTTAGAACAATCCCATTATCGCGATAACGAAGGATTCAGCAAGATTCACAATGATTCAACGTTATTCGGAAGCCCATCAAATGCTCCGACGGAAGTCAACAGGCGTCAAGTGGAATCAGAGTTACTTATATAAGACTTAAAGTTCCTACATAACAAAAACTGGTGTTAATAAAACAATCGAAAACAGATTACGAATCAAACGTGAATCAAACGTATTTAATGTGAATAGAAATAATTTAACGATGATTGCATATTTTACAAGATTCATGAAGGAAATAAAAGATTCTAAAAAATTCGGATTGCAACGGAAAAATTCAGAACGATGTTTCAACTTTCTATGAACTCAGTTGAACAACTTTCGAGTGACCACCAGAGGGATTCTGCGAGCAATTTCAATTTCCATACGAATTAAGAGCCCCCTAGTATGGAAACTGGTAAATTTAACTAATCAACGTTATTCATCGGCAAATGTTATCTGAAATTGCATTTTGTTTTAAATTCAAGTCCCTAATTCGAAATTAATTTCCCAGCTCGCTCATAGCTTAAGTGAAGAAGGGGTTGGGGAAACTTCCCCTCTCCACATGGAATGACGTCACGAAACGCAAATATCATAATTGCGATTAAATGCATCAGCAATTCGCCAGTGAGATACAGTGCACTATATGGTCTAATAATACCCGGGACGAATGATTAATGGGCGTTTAAATTTTAATCTCGCATAATTCCGCCGTTAACTTCGAAATATTCATGGCAATTAGGCACGCCACAACGGTGCGTAGTTAGGATAATCAACGATGCAAATTAAGCCTTGCCTATAGGCTGGCCATGTAAAGACCCAAATAATCGGACGTCAACGAGTCAGAACAGTCAACTGTCCAAATCAGGGCTCAATCGCCCATTTTTATGTTTAATCGGTTAACCCATTTGGCTTTTTAATCACTTGTTAATCCGACAACATTCGAATGGAACATATGTGACTGAACTGACTACAGTAGTTTTGGCGCATTCCTAAATTTCAGGATACGTCAGTTTTTGATCATGCAAGTTGATTTTAAACGCACTACGAGAATCTCTTTAGGAAACGTTAAGGTCTGAATACTTAAGGCGTCCAGTGGTCTATTCACTACGTTACATGTACACGTCGTAGTATTAGGTCGGAAATTTAATACATCTACTAGTATTTTAAATCTTTTACACAGTATACAGTACCGTAACTTACGAAAGGAAATTACTGAGAATTTCGCATTTTTAAACAGGGTTTCCCCAGGAATTTCTTATTCAATTTCCCTGACTTTTCCAAGTCTTTAAACAAATTCCCCTAACAATGTCAAATTGGCATATGCGCGATTTTGCAAAATCGACACAGGACAATATTCAATATTTTGAACAATTTGTTAATGACAATTTTGAAAAATTATCAAAATTAGGATAGAAAAACTTTAAAATTTTGACAACATTAACATGAAAACATTTTGAATTCTGTATATTACAAATGGAAAATTTGGCAAATTTTTCCTCGGAAACTGTCGGAAAATACCCAATTAAGGCTCATTCGTCAAAATTTTAGAATTTCGAACCAATATTCACTGGCAAACTTATGAAATGTTCAAAAACAAAGTAAATTTCCCATAATAGATTTGAATAATTATATATATAGTCGACGGTGTTCTTTTGTAAACAATTAATTATTGACCTTATTAATTATTTAACTCAAAAGTATGTCATTGTAGGTACATGTAATTGTATTAGGGTCATGTTTAATATCTAAATCATAAAAATAATTAATTTATGGTCATTTTTATGGCCATGAAATACCTGGCGAGATTGCCATGAACCAGTTGCCATACTTATAGCGCGTTAATGCTCTGTCTAAAAAAACTGCTTTTGCTTGAAATATGAGTAATATAATGGCAATGTAGCAGCAAACACACAGCACATGTAACCTAAATTTAGACGATATGGTGCCAAGGACAAATTGGTGACCAGTGTCATTTTATGGCGCCGCCAGGAATAATTCAGCAGCACAAACAAGAGATAAAAACGTCGTTTAGTGCCAAATTATTCCGAAATAATTATTCTCATTTCCATATATTGCCATCTGAGTCGTATACTTGAGCATTATACGGGCCAAGAGTTCGGCAAAGAGCCAGAAACTTGCTAAATGACCGAAATAACTAAACTCTTGATTTCTCTCTTATTTCTGGTTTGGCATGGGTCATCATTGGTGTCAAACTGACTGTCTCGGACTCTGGGATTGCATGGACACACAAAGGACTTTTGCGCACTAAAACACAGCCAATTACTGTACATGGAAGTTCAAAATTAACTAAATTGAACCAAATCCGGGGTTATTCAATCTTTTCTAATTTGTCCTGGGTCATCCTTGGTGTCAAACTGACAACCACCCTAACATGTGTCGTCAAGCTGCTATACATGTATGCAACGTATTACTCTAAGCACAAAGTCCTTTTCAAAAATATGCATTTGTAACAAATGTCAAATGCGATGTCCAAAAGAGAAACGCATACATGTAAATTACTAATGCGGCCAATTTTGGAACTTTTCACTTGTTTCTGATCGAACTTCAACATCCTAGATATCAAAATGACAGTCTCGATCCCTAGGAATTGCGCAGATTGAGTGACGGTAGTTTTAGGGTGCAACTTTTTCTTAAGAATCAACAATGCGATGAATAATGGACCCTAACACTTAAGTAACATGGGATTCCCGTCCTTAAAAACAGAATCGATTCACAAACGCCATATACAGTGACGTGATGGGCAAATGTCCCGATTAAAGGAATTTCTTGGATATTGAACGGACTTTTAAAGTTGTAAACACGCCGAGGAAACAAACAAGAACTTAGCTTCCGCAATTGTATTGCAAGTTTCGACCGAGCCGTACATGGCATTAACCGGCTTTCCGAATTGGAACCTTCCGGTTACGTTACTTGAGTTTCCAGATTCGGAAACCAAGTTTCAGTTCAAGTTTCCGTGTTGTGTTCTTGGTTTATCACCTTAAAACAAAAGCGATGACCAGTAGAAAACTTCAGCAATATAATCCGATGACCAGCTTCATAGTTCATCCATTGTTTCTGACCAGTACACCGTATAAGGTTCCACCCCACCCCTTGGGATGTCCAGCTGACAAAGCAAGCCTTTTGACTTATAAAAGTGTCAACCACCTAACACCCTCAATGTTAAAACAGTGACGGGTTTAAAAAAAGCAACTTTTTTTTTGGTCCGAAGGTATGCCTTCCATGCATTGTGCCCTCTCATAACCGGTATACATATTCAGCTATTGATCCGAAAATTGAATCGCGATGAAAGCCAACTGCTTGAAATTCAACTCGATTTCTCGTCACGACGCAACGACGACAATCGTCACGAATTGAACGTAGAGGGAAAATAAAACTCGAGTCCGATGCAATAAATACGCTTTTCTACCCGCTTCGAAGCGTTGGACCAATTTTCTCCAATTTTCCATCCTTCCAGAAAAAAAATCTAGTGCTTCTTCTATTCTGGTTTCCAATTTTAGCTGCGCTGGGAGAAAAAAAAATCCTGGTATCGTTGGCAATATTAAATTGAATTTGAACAGTCGAGGCTTTCTTATTTGGCTCAAAATTTGCATGCGAAAGTGAAAGATGTCTTCTCTAATTCGAATGATGGACGTTCGTTCGAGAGATCAAGCGAACATTTTTGAATCGTTTCCAACGATGTGGAAAAGATAAGTTCCGTTCCGCTCACGACATAGGAAAAATAATTTTCTTATTTTTGTGTAAAAAATGAAAAACAGCGTCGTTGACTTTACTGACAGAGCAGCGTGGAAAAAATATTTTTAAAGGGTGCAGTTCCACGTTTGCATATTTAGTGGAAAAGACGTGTCCAAAAGTTGTTTTCAACAGGCTAGTGGATTGTAGGTGCTGAAAATTGTTTATGCGATTTGTTTTTTTTTAACAAAATGTGAGAGGACTCACCGATTCATCGTTAAGACATTTTTAATTTTACCAATAATACTGTTTTATTATTCAAAATTTAAGCATTTAAAAGTTTAACAAAAAAAATAAAGTTAAGAAATACTGTATTAAAGATTTTGGTGAAAAAATCGATTTGGAATAAAACGACAATTAAGTTGTTTACATTTTCAAATATATTCGACATTGAACTCATTCTCGTGTTATTTTACTCAACTTTCGAGAATTTGAAAGACCTTTATCCTCGCCTTAACGTTGCGCGCTCATCTTTAGTTAAGACGTATAAAAGTCTCCTTTAACGGTTATTGGAAACCATCAGAGTTTAAAAAAATGCGCAAATTTCCGTTGAAATTGCAGGCCGCCGATTGAATGTATTTTTCTACGAACTATCGTCGAGTGTATTTCCGTTTCTAAACGCCATTGTTTGTGGCATTCAATAGGACTGAATGGGGTTGCCATAGCGACGATATATTCCGTTCCTTAAGGAAGACCCAAGATTTCAGGCTAGCGCTTTTTAAAAAGCGCCAAAATGTTTACACTCTACAAAATATTTACTAGAAAACAGAATTTTTCGTAGAACACCTAAAAAAATCATATACAGGAAAATCACCTATGTTCAACCGATCCCAGATTTAGGTTTGATAACTTTCTTAACAGTTCTTGTCATACAACAGTTTTAGCTGATAGGTTTCAATGATTCGATTATTTTAGCTAATTTCTAAAGCTTTCTCGAGGCAACCTTTGACCTCTATAACCCTCCCTCGCGTTTAGCGACAGAAGACCATGTCTAGGTCTCGATCGTTAACTTTTGCCCCCAGAGTCTGGCAATCACTGCTAACTTGTCCGTAATGCTCGACTGCTGCTTTTGTGGTGCACGAAGCGCCTATAGTGCGTCACCAAACGTCACATGTTACCAAAATAAAAGCAACAATTCCACCCAACCCCAACTGGGCCAATAAGGAGTTTTATTGGAAAAAGAGGGGAAATAAACGCTTTAATGGCCCCCATTACCAGCGAAATTGGTCCAATAACGGCAATAGCATTACGGCGCTTCGTTTCGCCGTCGCTCATTTTCAATTATTTTACAATCAAACCCCTCGACAGGCCGTCAGGACGGCTATTTAGTCGGGAAATTAAAGTTTCGGTTGGATTTCATTGAGGTGAACACCTTGGTGAATTATTTTTCAAAAAACTTGTAATGATGTAATTTCCTTGAAAAAAAATTTCCCAAAACACATGATTACGTTGCGTGTGCAGCCAGGGACTGATTTGAGGAAACCATCGAACCATTGAAGGAAATCCATAATAATTATTTCTTAAAAAACTTTGCTTTAGAAGTTTGTTTTTTAAAAATAGTCGAGCACATTGAGTTTAACGTGGATTTTTCGAAATATTGAAGTTGCATTGTTTTTATAGAAATATAATATCCTAGTTATTTGTTCCATGACATTATTTGTGAATTAATGCAGTTTAAAGAAAAGTATAAAACCAATAACAATGTCATTAACAATTTTCTTTTCTTTTTTTCTAGGTAAGTACAACTTGTTTGCATCCATAAATATTTACGTCATTCTAGAGCTATTTCCTCAAACGCAACAGTAAGTCATTTTACTGAATTCTTCGTTAGCAAGTACAATCCGGTTGTCCAGCCTCATGTAACTGCTAATTTCTTTAAAAAACAGTTTTAATTTCTTTACAATATTAAATGTTTTTTTAATAATTTAAAACCAGTTTTAAATTTTTTTGTATTCAAAATTAAATTGTTTTTTTTTCTAAATTAAAAAAATTACCTCGATCTACACGTAAAGCATGTACTAGTATGTTAGTGCAACTCATCGTATACTGTGGTGCAACTAGTCGTTCTGAACCCAAACTCCCAAAAGCGCCATGTTCAAATATCGAACATGTTCTTTATAAAACGTTGGCGTCGGTGGCGCCACGTGTCTTGCAAAAAAATAAATTCGGATTAAGTAATTGGTTTGCCTTACAAGATAATCCGGTACCAAGGCTGTAGGCGACTCTTTTTTTAAGTGTTGCAATCATCTATAAGTCTGGTCATTTTTTCCACGTAATTAATCGCGATGGGTGGTTGGGTAATTTCCCTCCCGTTCGTTTGATCATAAATTCTTGTCACACGAAACACCCACCAAAGCTGTTGTTGCATTTCGTGTACGTGCACCGCGCGTCGTAAAGTAGCCATCAAGCACCATGGAACCGAGCCAAACTAGTCATAACTCTATCGTCGTTCATCGTTTTGTTTGGCACTTATTCCAATTTTACCGTATGTAACGCCTTAAGAAACGTTTTTCTTACCCGGTTGTTAAGACGTTGCTTGATTATCTTAACCTGATTGAAAACTAAAACTCGAGCATCGCTCGTCGTGGATCCGTTGATCTTTGACGATCACTACCTCTATAGATGTACAGCAAGCTGATCGCAACATAAGATAAAATTTACCTGAAAGAAAAGAAACATCTGGATTTTAACATTATTTCCATCGTTATTCGTCGCTTTTTCATTGGAAAATTCTGGATTTCGTTTTCGTCGAAATCTACTCCCCAAGACGGTTATTTAAACACGTTTAAAAGGCATGGTTGTGCTGAAAAAGTGAACACTTACATATACGAACCAAATTTAAGAAAGGTTGTACTTCTAGGGATCTTAAACGAAAATGGTATTGCATTTGGCATCTACTTATTATCTAAAACCCTTGCACTGGTTCAGAATTTCCTTTAAATTCCATTCTTTGTAAAGTGCGTGAAATTGGTTTTTGGAATTTTTTTTACGTTTCTGAACAATTATTCGATTATTTAGAGGATTTGTTGCACTCATCTCTCCAAGACGAACATTTAGACACCCATGACGATAGGTCTGTGCCAAAAATTCAGCCAATAGTTCTTTGAGTAATTGCTTGAGTTTGAGCTTTTGCAGCTGTAGCTATTCCTAATTTAAACAAAAAATTGCTATCAAGATAATCGACCATATTGGCGGTTAAATAAAAACGGCTTATTTTTCGCCGTTATCCATTCTCCATTTGCTTAATCTCTGCACATTCAATCGCATTTCGCGTACGGGTAAGAACCCGCGCGAATGTTATCTCCAGAGGGCGCAAGCAGCTGGTCGATACCATTTATGACGCCAAGGTTGGAATCGCGAATAAGTCCATTATCCGAGCCGATAACATAGGCCTACTTATCGGATATTTTTCTCTTATAAAAGCGGATTACTGTCAGCCGGAAAAGCCAATGACAAATTGCATCTGCATCCAAGGCTAGCGTTTTTAGTGGATGACAGAGAAGTAGGACTATTTGCCACCCAAGTCGACCGTCATCTTGTGATGCCTGATATGTTTACTGTTTACTATCATAACAATAACCATCAACAATGCAAAGAAAACAAAACAAAATACGGGAAAATGCTTGGAGAAAGGCCAAAAATAATCGCTTGATTTATCTTCCCTGAGTGTTGTCATATCGCATTCACAGCTGGTTGAACCAAACCTGGTTTAATGCAAGCAGCCTTCCATGAACAGTTTTTAACACTGGAAATTTTGGCTATGCTCGACAATTTGCGATATCCATTGACTGAGTAAGAAACATGAATGAAACGTCATATCGTCGATGAAGTCATGTGATTTTAGCTGTCTTTTTTGGTTTATTTCACTTCCGGTTGACGTTTCGGATATGTTGGAATATTGATTAAAACTCTAGGGATCGGGACCCTCACTTTAAGATTCCACATGACCTGTCTACGATTCGCACGTGATTAAACACCAACTTCGTTTGTTTATTCACTTTTTTCCGCTTCCGGTTGGTGTTCTGGATTAATATTTTGACTATTTAAGGACATTCTATAACCCTAAACAGTCAGTTTAAAACCCCCCTTGGCCGGTCTAAGATCCGTGACAAAAGTAAAAAACGTACCGCGACATTAAACAACATCAACATCGTTCTTTTATTCAAATTTTCCGCTTACGTTTGGTGTTTTAGATTATTTCGACTTTTTAATGAAATTCTAGAGCACTAGACCGTCAGTTTGAGACCCCACATGACTAATCTACGCCTAGAAGCCTACTCACAATCCCACTGCTTAGGTTTGGTGAAAGTGCCGGTTTTCCAATCTGGTTTAGTGCTGGACTCTTATCGCCCACGCGCAATATTTTCGCCACGCAAATACGGTACTCGCCCATAGCGAATAAGAGCGTTAAGTATTCGGTACACTGGGGCTTATTTATGGCGGCAATCGAACGTGGGCATTCGTTAAGCGTCGCGCAAATATCCACCCACTAAAACAATAAATAAGACGTAAATAACACCTTAATTAGTCAGAGCACTGGTGAGGAAAAACAGGCTGAGCCCGTATTTATTACGACAGCCGAGCCAGAAATGACCAGGAATTGATTCTGACGGGGAACACCCATAAAAGTGAGAAGAAGAAAAAAAACTGCCAAATCCAATTTTAGGCGTGCTGTACCGTGCGTCCGGGATCCAAAATTAAACTTTCAGAGTCTACAGGTCATAATGAACATTGTCTGATCCAAAAAAAATCCTCAATAACAGTTTACTTCCGGTGCTTGTAAAACGACATCATTGGCCGTTACCATGGTTTTTGCTTGGTTAATATCGAACGCAGTATGGACTTCCACGGTATCTTTTAGGCCGCGTGAAATCCTAGATTTTACTACAAATGCACGTACACCGAGGTAAAGCAATTGGCGGATAAGATAAGAAAATCCCGCCTTCGCGTCATTTCCGGTGCTTATCGGATGACGTCTGCAAACGTTTCTATGGTATATCGCGCTCAATTTCCGGTGTAGTCTGGTCATCCAATATATCAAAATGACCGCCTTGAACCGAGCATTTCTCAGAAAGTATAAATACATATCATCATAGTTCGTAATGATGAATTTCAAATACACTGTTTTTCCAAACTTACCACATAAAAGAAAATATTTTCAGCTAATCTAACCCTAAACACAACATCTAAATAGGTGTACTCATCATTTCCTTTAACTAAATATCCCTTCTATGGACTTCCACAATCAAAAATAGTTGGCCAAGAAGGTTAGATGTAAAAAAGCAATGTAAGTTACACCACTTTATTACTTTTTTTTGGATTCTATGATCTGTACTAACTCCAGACATAGTTCGTGAAGTCATGAATGATATTTTGTCAATCATGATCCATCCGTGTCGTTCAGTGTCACTATTTCATTTAGTTGTGCAAGTAATTCGATCAAATCGAAAATTTTAGCTTCACTGCTCCAACTATGGGGATAAAAACATTTTCATTGGCAAACGAAATGATGAAAAACGTCGTCTAGCTTTTCAAAAAATAAAAAAGGAGCTTTTACAATCTGCTTGCTACCATCGCTTTTTAAAACGCTTAAGGAATGTGTTAGGAAGAACTAAAAAAATCCAAAACATGGTTTATTTTTATTGAATTTTTTGCCTTCCCAACATCTGTAGAACCGCATCATCTATAAAAGGATGATCGCAATAAATTTCAGTATGCATATTGGAAAACCCGGCAGGTCCCTCATATTTTTAAAGGATTTTTTTACGAATTTGTAAATGTCGTGTTTTTTCTCTCCCTCAAAAAAAATGTCTCCGCTTCCTAAGAGTGCTTTTCTCCAATCAATAAAATGCGCTGGGGTTTGAATCCACCAGGGAGAAGAAATTCATCATTCGTTTAACTCGGTTAATGTATATTCGGTCGGAGCCTTCCAGGCTCACTTAAGCAAGCAATTATTTTCGAAATTTCATTCGATTCGTTGTTTTTCTTAAGCTTTTAGAGAGACGCTTGCCAGGCAATGTAACGTGTCGCCATCTACTGGAACGCTGCAGAAATCTTAAGGGATAACATGTTGGAAAGCTGTTGCAAAAATGCAACAGGTATTATCTATTGCCTTCTAGTCTGTAACCGGTTACGTGTTCCATATCAAATTTCGTTTTTCCATAAATCAAATCTTTGGAAAATTTTATTCCTGGTGAAGAATATGATAAGCCAGAAATAGAAGATGCCATTGCTTTTAAAAGTCAACTATCTCTTAATCTGTCAAAACTGCATCAATGCTTAAAAATATACGATTTTCTGAGAAATGCAACTGTTTTGTCAAGAGATTTAGATTATCAATCAATTTGCTTTATTTTTCCTGAATTTATAATCTTTACTAAAGCTTAAATGTGATTTTGACTTGATTAGAGAATCAGAGTCTGGTTTGAGAAAAATAACATTTCCTGGTAAATTTATCAAGGATTTGGAGCTTGTTAGGTTTAGCACCGCAGCCATTATAAAATGAAGGCATCTTAAAAATAAAATAATATCCATTTTATGCCCCAATACAGTGTTTATTCTCAACTGATTAATTCAATATATTCACACTTGGCAAAATGACGGCATCAGAATAATACACGTGCATTTTGTTACACAAAACAGTAATGCAAAAGTCAGAAAACCAGGTCAAAGCTATCTTATCAAAAACGTGGGCTAAGCATATTGGATTTTTTTTTCAGAGCCTGGAGCATTGGAATGCACGCTCGACAGGGTCATCCGAAGGCCCTGGGTGCCGGGCTAAATAAGATAGCTGGAGCGTCTCTGAAAAATGCGCAAACACGAAAATAGGGGCAAAAAAACCTAGCGAAAAATTGATCAATAAATCAATAGCGAACTAATATTTCTCCCTCAGCCTTAATATCGTGTAAGGACTTGTCATCAATATATCGACTAGATCCTATCGTCCAATAAATCTAGGCACCTTGCGTCCTCCTCCCCTTTTGCGATGCACGACAGATTTATGAGATGCTGTTTATATACTCCCGGCATGCAGCGCGTGCTTAAGATAATGCATGGTTAGGATTCGGTCAATGCGCGAGCGTGTTCTAACACGTTTTCATTTGTGTAGAGACGTCATTTGTCAGAGATGTCGGTTTCTAGAAATTGGCACACTACAGTCACGCTGCGTCTAAAGCCCCATATACACTGTACATGTACACTACGACAAACAAAAAAAACACAAACGACAAACGGTTTGTCAATTGGTTTGTGAAAAAAATGTTACAAACAATTGCTGACAAACGAGAAAACCTAAAAATGATCTAGTGCAAACATTTGTCCTTCCTGGCGAGTATCGGTAACATCAAAGGAACAAAAAATGGTTTGTTTCACGTTAGAGCTAATAGCATGAAATTTAAAGTCCGCATGTGGAATAATGTTCCACATTAAGTATATGATATTAAGCAGATGATTGCCTGAAAATCGTCTGCTTTGCAAATACGTTTGTTCAAAATGAATTGCTATAGTTTGCACACTCCGTTTGTTGAAACAAATCTGGAAAAGCGAATTATAGGATTTGTAGGAATTTGTAGAATTATAGGAATTGAACAATAAATATGCGGGGCGTAAAGCACTCATTTCACTCTTTAGTTAGGACAAGATCCTCGAAATTATCTCGCAAAGCAAAAAAAAAAAACGAGTAAACCACGAACTTTCCCCTAACCGGGACACACCATAAAAACAAACTGAACCTTGGTTTCCGGAACTGGAATGCAAATTTCCGAACCGAGGCGTAAATCGTCTTTCCGAATTCTTTCCGAATAACCGAGCTACCAGTATCGGAAACCAAGTTTCCGTT
>JAQGBX010006459.1:0-12448 GCA_034698745.1 Megaphyllum sjaelandicum
AAAAGTGAATGGCATATTACACGATTTCAGACATCGATTAAAGCAACATCTAAGATTATACCAAAAAAATCTTTTAGACAAAACTTATTTTGTTTAAAGTGCAGATTCATAATTTGCAAAAAAAAAATGGGGGTCCCATTGAAAATTCCAAAGGGATCCCCCGGATCCCCCATAGGGGGACCGAGGGGCCCTTCCTTTTTCACGTAAATTAAAAGGCAAGTTAATATTATTATTTTTCATTATAATAATTTTTACGATTTACTATTTATTTCAAAAGATATTGAACGAATGATGATAAATGGACCACCCGGTATATACTAACTGGCCAAACTTTCAACACTTTCCGAATGTCCAAATTTGTGAAGTTTTCAAAATATTTAAGTGCTAAATAATTTTGTAACATTTTCAAAATTGTCCTATGCGTTAATTTTTGAAATTGTTTCAAAATTGTCATTAGTGAAGTTTGCAAAATATTGAATTTGGCGTATAGTCTCGACTTTTCGAAATCGTGGCTATAACGTACGTTGACGTATTCATTGAGCATGTTCTGAATGTTTGGTCATCATCGGTCGTTTTCACAGCGTATTGAATATATTTAATTCGAATTAATACGCTATTTGCACTTGAATTGAGAGTTCATTGAGCTGGGAGTTGATGAAATTTATGTAATTATATTTCAATTATTTTCAACAAATAGTCGGTCGTGTCGGTTTTTTAATTTAATTTTTAGTGTCCTCGTTTTAATTTAATTACGTCTTAAATCATGTTCTAATTATACGTAGCGAGTTTTAATAAATTGGTTAGGAAATGTAGCGCGTTATTTAGTCGCGGTAACTAGTCACTCACGTCGAAATACAGTATGCATTATTATTAAATTTTTATTATCGTGTTGTCTTTCGGGCTTATTTTACTTACGTCGATTCGTTGTAATTTTTGTAGTGGCTCATACTTTCTATGACCAAAGAAATACTTTGTATAAAATGTTACTTCTCGGTGTGTATGAAATGCGGGGCTGTACATACGCTTATTAAAATTCCGTCGTATTAACAACGAACTTTTGAACGAGTGAGACATATCATTTCAGTTATTCGAAAATCAAGAAAATTTGTACATTTCGTACGGAATTATTGGAAGATTTTGATGCCAATTGCAATGAAAAGGTAATTTGGAAAAAATACACTGCAGCTGTGTTTTTAACTACATCTTGGACTGCGCAGTAAATGATGTAATAATGACTAATCATCATAATTTAATAAATGACATGATTGTAATTTGACAATTTACGTATCCCGAATTTTAATGAATGACGTCATTCATTAAAAATGACACATGTTTTCGGACTTTTAATCGGCATATTTTTCGGCATTTAATCTGCATTTTTTCGAGACAAATAATCGGAAATTTTTAGGACATCCGAAACTCCGACAATTAATTCGCTAATAATAATTATTAGCGAATTAATTCGCTAATAATATTAGTCGTAAATATGCAAATGGAGATAATAATGACATAATGTCGAGGCCATTGATATTCCGAGTAATATTTTAGTAATTAAATTTGAACGAAATTTCGTTTCGAATTTCTTCAAACTTTAGCATTTTAATATCAAACCGAGACGGGGTATGATTTGAACTACATGTACTAAAACTTGCCAAACCCATGGTCAAATTTAATTTCTTTTAATATCTTTTTGTTTGCTTATAAATACTCATAATTGGTATTGCTTTAATAACCAGAATGTAATTAAAAGAAGCTAGTGAGTTATTGTAAGTTTTTCACTTAGCCGTAAAGTTAGCGAAGCATCAATCTACGAGTGTAGATCTCTTCAAATAGAAAAAAAAAATTGAATAAACCGCCTACAAATTTGCCGCGTTAGGATTTACGTCTCGCTATCCTAACCCAGTAGCGGAACTCCACGTTTTATATGGTGACAAACTAGCGCACTCTTAAAATCCCTAATTATTTTCAAACACAAGCGATATATTAGTTTTACACAACCGTCCGCGCTATTTAATTCCAAGCATTTTTAAAATAAGAAAGCATAAATACACGAATAAAATAAATTACACTCATGCAGTATTCAGAATTTTCTAATTTTTAATAAAAAAGTTAGCATCTCGTCATCGCCAACGCGATTCGGCTCGCTATCGAATCTTGTCACATCGGCTTCGATTTCGTCGTATCATCATTCTGCATACTTCGTTTATTTGCTAATTTATCGAAATTGTTTTCTTGTTTTTCGCCCGCGACTGAATATATTTTAGCATTTGTTTTGTTTTCTTATAATTATTTACAATGCGGTGGCATCAGGGGAGCATTCCAGAGGCTATAGCCGAATCGAGATTACAGAAGGCAATTTTTCTCGTTTTTATTACAGGTATACATTATATGCGTTCTAATAACTAACGATAACTCTCAGCTAGTATTTTTGTGCTATTGTCATCGATTTTGATGTTTATTTTACGATAAATTCGTATTTTTTCAAAAGGCGAAGATGAGCATTCGCAACGGATGAAGGCAACTCTGGAAGACGCCGCGGTATCCAGCAAATTGGATGCTAGGTGTGTCGCCCTCAAGTTGGAGGCTAATAGGTAATACCAGTTTAATGTTGTTTTGTTTATAAACCACCCGATATATGACAAGTCGATATCAATGATAGACCTAATGTTCTTTTTTTTTTCGTTTTCTACGCTGCAGTGACGCTGTCAAACAATTTTCGCAGATTTGTATCCTTATTTGTGCTATAACTATTAAACTATTGTGCCTTAGGGTGAGAATAACACAGTGGATGCTTATTGCAGGCGCTTACCACTGGGCGTGCCGGCGCCGATGGTCGAGTGAGTTACTTGCTTGCCTCTCGATCCTAACTAGCGGGATTCACTCCTCAGTCGAGGTCGGTGAGAATTTTGAGTATGTGCAAAATTCTCTAAGTGGCTGCTCTTTCGGATGAGAGTTTAAATCGAGGTCTCGAACAGATTCCATTTGCACTCACAGGCGCCGTTGGTCAAGAAGGTATACGCGCTTGCCTCTCGATCCTAACTAGTGGGGTTTGCTCCTCTGTCGAGGTCAATGAGAATTTTGAGGATGTGCAAAATTCTCTAAGTGGGGGCTCTTTCAGATGAGAGTTTAAACTGAGGTCCCGTGTAGATCCCGTTTGATCTCTGCACGTTAAAGATCCCTCTTGTGGTGGTGGAAGTCCCCTTTCGTAGGTAAAATTCCCAGGTAGGTGGCGCTGATACATCCCCTGGCGTTGGTATTTAGCCCTCGTGTGCAGAAATAGGCCAACATTAAAAATCCACCAACCAACCATTTGCACTCGGCACGTTAAAGATCCCTTTTGGGGGGTTATGGGGGGCTGGTCGGTAGATCCGGTAATGACATTTGCAAGTCGTTGGGTCACAGAAGTCTGCTTCATTGCGAAGCCGACGTGAGTAACCTATTTCGAAATTTAATCTGGTGCCTTTCTAAATCACAATTGTCGCCTAAACTTCTGCAATGGTCTGTGCAGTTTGGCCGTGCCAATCGTGAAGTTCCATTCTCAAAAGGGTTCAGATGAATGGCTAAGGCCGTTTTTAAGTGGTCAACCTTTTAGCTCCACTAAAATCAGTTTGTCTGTTTGAGTGCCGCTATTTTTAGTTATGTGTTAATAATTCACTGTGGGAAAAATGACCTTAACTGCTAATTTAGATCCTGTTGTCGTCATTCCATCGGCATTCTTTATTGGCTTAAACGGCCTCCCGTTAGAAGTTATCATCGAGCAACTTAGCGCTGACGATTTACTCGAGAAAGTCAACAAAGTCATTCAAGTCAGTTCGAAGTCATTTTACGGGCTTACTGGGAAGTTTTGCGTTCTTTTCTTAATTTTTTTTCAAACTCGCAATGATAGACTCACGAAAAACAGCAAACGGAAGTACCCACAAATGTATCCAGTCCACCGAATTCAATTAACGCAGCTCCAGCTGCATCGCCTTCAACCTCAATGCGAACAACTTTACCCCCGCAGAATGCAGAAACACTTGGTACAGAAAATTCACCGCCTGAGGAAAGTTTGGAGAGCGCTGAGAATTCTCAGGTTTCTAGTGGTTATATATTTTAATATTTAAATTTGTAAAAATTGTTCAGCTGCCATGCAAGTTGATAAAAATATCATTCTGATCTGTGTTTAATATAAAGTTAGCATTTCCATCTTTCAATTTAGGAAAATTCCTCACAAGCAGCGTCGCTAGAAGATCGCGTGGAGAGGTAATCAAATGGTTAAAGAATTGTAACTGTTTAAATCTATTTCTGTGTCGACTGATTCGTTAATTCAAAATTTGTAGAGCCAAACGGCTTGCAGCCGAAGTAAGGATGAAGAAATTGAAGGAGGAGGAAGAGGTAAGAATTGAAATGTTCGAGCCAAAGTTATTCTTTGCTGCAAAAATGAAATAATGATAACAAACAGGGTTATCCTAGACCTGAGAGAGTCTGGGAATTTGAAAATGTCAGAGAAATTTAATGTATTAATGTTATCACAATTCAAAATTAATGCTTCCACAAGGTTTCTCAGGGCCTATTTGCAAAATTTTAAAAAAAAATTACTTGAAATTTGCAACAATTTCCGAGGATAAATTTGTAAAACTGTTCGACTGTATCTGAGGACGAATTGGCAAAATTTTCCACTGTACCTGATGAGGACAAATTTGCAAAATGTTCAATTTTCACAAGGGTAAACTTGCAAAATTGTCATCTTTTTCTGAGAATATATTACATATTTTTTTTAACCTATTCCGAGGATAAATTTGCAAATTTCTCAACAGTGACGGAGCAAAAATTTTCAACTGTTTTCGAATAGTAGAATTTTCAATAGTTTCCGAGTAAAAATTTGCAAAAACGTTTAACACTTTCTGATTGAAAATTTGTAAAATTATTCAAAACAATTTAAACAAATTTTGCAATTTTTCTGTTGTTAGTAGGATATAAATATTGAAAAATATCAATGCAAAAACGTGGTTAACGTTGGCATATGTTAATTTTGTCATCGGTGGGTGTTAAAAATCTGGAAAAGTCAGGGAAGTGGAATATGAAATTTCTGGGCGAACCCTGATAAACCGAGAGGTTGTGCGATTTTCTGAGCTGGCACGCTCTATATATATTTATTAAAACTGTATATTAGTTTGTCAGGGAACTAACATGACAAACTTGAAAATAAATTTTCTGGTATCGACATTTTCAACTTCTTATTTTCAACTTCAACTTCAATTGCTAGTTAGAAAAGCAGAAAGAAATTGAAAGGCGAAAAATGGGAAAGCAGATGCTGCTCAACAAGCAAAAACAACAAGAGCAAGAAGTGAGAAACGTAGCTGAAGGAATTGCTCGAGAAAAGGCCGAGGAACGAGCTGCCAGAGAAAAGATCCGACAACAGATTGCCCAAGACAGGTGAATTTGTTAAACCGGTGGAAATTTCTCGTCTTGAACTACCATTTTTATGTTATAGTCCTATGGCGACGTCGTAAACCTGCATTTGTGGAATTGGAAATCTGGCCAGCTCCATGGAAAATCCAGGAGACAAAGAAATTTAAATTGCACTGACATTGGCGAATCATATCCTGTGATGCACCTCTATTAGCTATTAGTTTGTGTTGATGTTCCCTCCATTGCACGTTCGTCAAATTAAGGTTGATAGACGCATTTCAGATCTTGGCACTAACGGCTATGCTTATCGACAGGGACGCCTGGTGCCCTGACTGGCACGCCTAGCACCAGGTGTCCCTGTCGATTAGTATGGCCGTTAGCCCTAAGATTTGAAACTCGTTCCTCGCCTTAATTTGCTGAACGTGCAATGGAGGGAACATCAACACTTAAACTAATAGCGGTGCATCACAGGATATGAGTCGCCAATGTCAGTGCAATTTAAATTTCTTTGTTTCCTGGATTTTGCGTGGAGCTTGCCAAATTTCCCATTCCACAAATCGCAGGTTTAAGTCGTCGGTTTTAGGAATGACCCACGTGGGGGCGGGAAGGGTTGAATTACGCTCCATACGACTCCCCCTTAATGGATGCATAATATTCTTTAAAATTTACAGGGCTGACAGAGCCGCAAAGTTTAGCGTTGAAAAGGCTGAGGAGGAACGCAAGAAACAGGAAGCGTTACAAGAAAAATTAAAAGCTGAACAGGAGCGGGCTGCTGCGGAAGCTGCGAGAAGAAGGTCAGTGAATGTGTTGAAGTTATTTCAAAAGTTATGATCCGAAATAATCCAAAACTCTTGAAATATGAACGGGATGTCACTGTGCATGTACTGATTTTAGCTAAAGTAGGTTAGTCATGGACATTGATAATTTTTTTTTTTTTGCAGTCTCTTTGCAAGGCTCCAGTTTCGCATGCCCGATGGCTCAGCGACGAATCATCAGTTCGGATCTGGAGAACCTTTGCAAGTTGTCTACAATTATGTGAAAGAGGTGAGCAACATGAAAGCGTTGAAAAGATCATTTGTTATATACTCATTTCATATTTATCATACAATGAAAACCGCCTAATTCGATCATGGTGATTCCAGCGATTTTGACCGATTTAGGCGATGAAAGCCAAAAATCCACACTAAAAGTTTACCTTGCCAAAATTATTTGCTCTTTGTTTTAAAAATACAAATGTTTAATCGTATATATAGTACAGTATGTATTTACATATTTTTAAAATTATATTTTTGTTAAAAACAAAGTTGTGCGCAGTGTTTGATGTTGGCTGTTTGCTGCAATGGCTTAAATTTAACTTTTCTAAAGTAGGCGGTGAAATCCATTTGGGTCCAGCCGCTGATGCATTCTATGCATAGATGCACGCATGCGCCTTGTCCAAACGTCCGAGTGCTCGTACGAAACATGCTCAAACTTGTTTTGCGCGATGGCATTATGTAGACACGTGGAAAATATGATCGAATTATGCAATGAGACAAGACTGGATTGAGCGACATTTTTCATAAATGGCAGCATAGGAAAAAAATCCGTTCTGAATGTTTTGTTCTTATAAAATGGCTGAAAGAATTAAAAAGCTTTCACTGTATATATGCGTAAGTATTTCGCTTAAAGTCACTTATGAATTAAATATTTTAAAGTATTTTTGTATATACTGTATTAAATGCAGTGAAATTAAGAGTTTGGGAACTTCACATTTTCATATTTCCTAGGCGTCGTTTTGAAATTTATAAGAAATTTCTATTCTATTCTATTCTTTACCCTGCAGTCAGTACATAGTACCATAACTTGAAAAATCGTTGCGCAACACTGTAAATATCAGCAGGTTCGACTAATGTGATGTAACGAATATGACGTTAGATCCTTACCAGGATCGGAATGTATATCCCAGGGACAATACGATATGTGCGGCAGTTAATACAGTTTGTGACATTCCCAATTCTTAGTTATTTTGTTTTGCTTTTCCAATATATAAAAAAAAAACATTTTTGTTTTTCAAAAAAAAATGTTTGAGAATGAGAAATGTATCTTCTAAAGTTCCTCCATTATTTTGTAAAATTGCTGTATAATTAACCCCCAGAGGGCGAGAAATTAATTTCATGTATTTGATCGTCTATTTTTCAGACTGTGAGACCTCCATTCTCTCCGTTTAAACTTTCCCTCGCATTTCCAAGAAGGGAATTCCAGAAAAACGATTTCTCCCAAAGTCTTCGTGATTTGCAGTTGGCCCCATCTTCGTCCATCTTAGTGTTGCCCGTAACTAACGTTCTTCTAATATTGTGTTTTTTTTGGTTTTTTTTTTTGGCATTCTTTCAATGACCGTAGTTTCTAATTTTAACCGTATTGATAATTTTGTCCAGGAACGCGGCACGGTTGTTCAATCGTCCGGAAACAATGGATTGATGAGTTTTTTGTTCATGTTTGTATCACCCATTCTGGTTCTTTGGCGGTGGATCCAGACGTTTTTGTTTTCCGGTCCACCGAAACCTAACCCGCCTGCCAGCGTGCCAACGAATTCCCGAGCGAGAAAAAATCCGTAAGTTATTGAAAGTTATTATGCTCGTAGTTATTCAGGGAGTCTCTCATTAAGCAACTGTTTTGTAGCACCGTATGAGGTAGTTTCACTGCTGTTTAACAGCGGCTAAGGTCAAGATACGCATTTAAACTCTTCGGCTGAAAAAAAAAAGACAGGAAATCTGCCTATTTTCTGCCTCCTCTTTACGGAGTTGCCAATTTTTTTAATCTTTTTATATTTATGTTAGCCCGAGTGATACGTGTTTGTGTTACCTTTTTCGTGTTTTTTTGTAAAAGGTTTTATAGTTTATTTTATAAAATATGACGAGAAAAAAAATTGATGAAAAAGGATCTCAACAAACACTTACTGAGTTTGATTTTAGACTCTTATTTTTTTTTTTAAATCATTGAAATGTACTAAAATTCTTATAAAAGCTTTGGTGCCCTGGTAGAATAATCATTATTAATTTGAGAATGTGCAAGAAGTGTTCACTAAGTTCACACAATAATTTTTGTTTAACATCTACTGTATGGATTTCAATGAAATTTATTAGAGAAATCCACATAAACGTTATCTATTATTAATAGCGAATTTGATTGGGCCCACTAGTGCAGTGCAATTGGCTAGCCAGTGCTCCTGGAACTCCTGAAATGTTTGGCGCCATGAAAGCTCATGACGTCACCGGTGCATTACATCAGACGAATTTGAAGAAAGCAGACGAAATATTATCCGCCATGTTGGATGCACTGTGTACACCGACTCGTCAGTTTAGTCAGTGCACACTCGGTGCACGTAGTGTACCCAATCGAACACGGAGTGTAGGGTGCACTGACTACACTGAAGTGTGCATGTTGCAATGAGTGCAGTAACGTACACTTAGTGTACACTAGTGCATATTTTTTGGCCCAATCGAATTCGCCATAAAAAAATGTCCTTTTTGGGTGCAAGTGTATGCTGTGCCCAAAAAACTTTTAAGCCTTGCATGGCATTTGTTCGGTACACTCAACATCCGCTTCTGTGTGCATCTTTCACCAATCCACGCGTAGACCGAACGTTCCTACATTACTCGGGCCTTAAACATGTCATACATTTCTGCTCATGAAGCCTTCACAAGTTTTAAGTAAAACGCTGCTGAGCCCCCATCCGCTCAGACTCCATCTTTGCGCACCAATTTTAAGCACGTTACATTTTTTAAACATCTTTTAATGTTTAATGTTGAAATATGTTCAGGAATGATGAAAGAATTCTTCCAACACGTTTCAGTTTGGTCATCATTCGAAGAAGAGTCAAATTTTTTGTCAGAAATCTATAACATTTGTGTATATTGGCTTTGGCTACTCCCCTATTAAAGTCCCAATTTCAATCGTTGAAGCTTTGGTTTTTGGTGGTGTTTTTCTTCAATGGCTACGTAGAAAAGGTTTTATGAAATGTAGAATATAACTATCATTGTTTTCAATATTTGTAAGGCCCATGATGTGTTCTTGATATCTCGTTATAGCCAAGATGGCAATTCGAAAGGTTTTGGACGCCAGCAAGGAAATATATATCGTATGTCGGATCCCAACGGCGAAGATGATGATGAAAACAATACCTGGAATGGAAATTCCACCCAACAGATGTGAAGAACCTGCATTTGACATTCCCTGTGTTTCTAAGCGGATCTAATCAGTAATGCTATAGCAACGTTAAGGTGAGGATTATGCATTATATTTGAGGTCATCTTAGTTCTGGAACTTAAGATTACTTTCATTTTCACCTTGATAATCAACTTTTTTTTTCCAAAGATTTCGTCCACGTTAATCTTAAAAAAATTCACCCTAATTATAATGTACAGCCCTAAGATGTGTTGTTTCGCAAAATCCTATGGAGATTGTGCTTTTTCTCGAAAGTAAAGTTTTTTTTTTTAATATTTTTTCTCGGTTTGAATAAGATGCAAAACGTGCTCTGATGTCAAACTTTAATAAACTGTAGTTTGCACGGTTGAAAGTGACACTAATTTTTAAAACGCGATTTTTTAATCTATGTTTTCAGCCCGTTTATCTCAACTTGTAAACGTGTACGTTTCACCAATTAATAAATTTATTTTTGATGAACGACGTCTAGATCCACCTGAATGCTTTTTTTATTGACGTTGCTTTAAGTTTAAGATAAGGATTCAGATTTAGTCAGAGATGGAAACTTGAATTGGGAGGTAAGCATCTTTACCAGGTTTTCGTCATTTTTGGTAGCCTAGTTTTGTGTTGTTTTTTTTGTATTTTTGTGTGAAATTTTAAAAGATAGTTTTAACAATATGAAAGATTAATAATTGTAATTATTTTCAAAAGTTTATGTTTGGGCGAGTTTACTAATCTGAACGACGTTATTAAATGAAAGCTATGCTTTACACGAGAAAATATTGAAAAAATAATCGTAATGATTGATAATTATTGTGGATTATTACTTTAAACATCGTTTAGAGTGGCCACCTATGGCAAGTTTGACTGCAAAGTCCTTTGTCCTAATTTTCTTTATACATTTATATTACTTTTAGAGAAGCTAAATTCCTAAAATATGTACACAGGGTTCCTCCAGAACTGGAAAGGTCAGGGAACTTGAAAATGTTTGGAAACATCAGGTAAGATTGATTTATTTTGAAAAAGTCAGGGAAATTCAACGTATCAATGTTGCCGCAATCCAAAACTAATGCCTTACATGGTTAGCTCAGGGCCCAATTGCAAACTTTTAAAAGTTTCTCCAATTGAAATTCATCTTATTCAACTGTTTCTTAGAACAAATTTTCAAAATTTTGCGAGTACAAATTTGCAAAACATTTCCACGTTTTCAGACTATAAATTTGCAAGCTTTTCCACTTTTTCAAAGTAGAAATTTTTAAAATTTGCCCAGTTTTCTGAATAAAAATGCTTTAAGTTTTAAACTTTTCGTAATGCAAACTTGCAAGACATTCACATGCTTGTTTTGTAATAAATTGAATATTTTTCAAAATAAGCATTTTTTTAATTAAAAAAACTAGGCTATTTTAAATTATTTATAATGTGCTATTTAAATGATCCTATGTTGAAAATGATACAATGAGAAAGACTAACTGTACTTCAAATTGTGAAAACAAATAACCTGCTATTTGGTGTTTTTGGAGGTTTATGACTTCATTAAATTTAAGGATTTCATTTTCCATTTTATATTTACGGTTTAAATTCCTCTCGTACTATTCTCGGACAACCTCGATTTATCTCAAACATTAGCTAACATTAAACAGCCGTTAATTCCCAAATTTCCCTATTCGGCGTTAGTTTTTTGAAATCACGTGGGATGTGTAATTTGCCCGTACGAACAACCTTCACCTCTATTTATCACCTATTGATCAGAATTTATTATGTAAGGCAAATACTCGGGTATAAATGCGCTGATCATAAAAAAAAGCATAAAGGAAAATTGCTTCCGTGCTTCTGCGTGTATCCCCCATTACCAGGGTTTGAATGACTAATAGCAAGTAGACATGCAATGAATCAGATATTTTAAAATTTAGTTATTTTGCGTAATAAGCAATATGCATTGTAACCTGTATATAATACAGCTATGGATTTTATGTATACGAGTGTAAAGATTAAGCTGGTCATACACGAGGCGAATTATTTCTGGAAACATGGCACGTTCAAAAAGTTCTGTCTTTTAGAATGTGAATTCTAATGTGAAAAACTAAAAAATGTTCAGAAATATGCGCTTGAATTTTCGAACACAACTTAAATTGGCAAGTTTCCAGAAATAATTTGCCTCGTGTATGGCCAGCTTAATAAGATCGACAATTCCCAGTTTGTAAAGGATGTTGAAGTAATTCTGTACTTTAATTTCCACATTTATTAATCTATTTAAACTTAAAAAAATGAAAATCCCGTTAAACACGTGAATAACATGGATCAGATTCCATTTGCAATGTGATGAAAATTGGCTTAAGGGGGCCATTCAAAAAGGCCGTCCACAAAATTTACCCAAAATTGGACTCATCGGTACCCCCTGTCCGCATTGTGTCCGGTCAATCAGGACCCACCATTCGGACGTCCAAAACTCTAAAACCAATTGTAGTCTATTCGGAAAATTTTTAAAGTTTGGCAAATTTGTACTCGGAAAGGTTTGAAAATTTTTCCAATTTGTCCTCAGAGTCTGTTGGAAATTTTTGCAAATTTGTCCTCGGAAAAATTTGTAAAGATTTCCTCGGAAAAGGTTGAAAATGTTGCAAGTTTAAGATCGAGAAAAATGAAAATTTTGCTAATTTTTACTGGAAAAATTTGAAAGTTTGCAAATGGACCCTGAGCTTTTAAATTCCCTGACCTTTCAAGAACTGGGGGTACCCTGTTTACTGACTTAGGCAATTTATAACCCACCTATGCGATATAGCGCGCAATATCCGTTTTAATTTGGGAGCTGATTTTATTTGGCATTTTTTTTCAAGTAGACGTCCGAGTTGATCATACCCACCTCCCTCAGTACATAGTA
>JAQGBX010006460.1:0-12447 GCA_034698745.1 Megaphyllum sjaelandicum
AATATAACTCTTATTAAACATAATATTAGTCATCAAAATTACAATACATACTTTACGAAATATTTCAAGTTTTGTAAGTGTCCCATCACTTATGTTAATGGGACATTTTCAGTTTTTCGTTATTTTTGCAAAGAAAATAGATAATTTAAGCAAATTGTTTAGTTAAGTTTCATTGTATGTTCAAATTAAATGTTATTATAATGTTATTATAGACAAACATGTTTGAAAATTATTTTTATTCTGCCAATTTCTGAAATTTTACTGGTTTCCCATCGGTTTTGTTGAGCACTGTACAGTATACTGTATTGTGATGAATATTAAAAATGGGTACAAATTTGCAGTTCTACATGTACACTGTGATATTTGTCTTTATAAATAAATGGCAATATTGATAGCTTTGAAGTCATGTGTGCAAAAGAATGCATGCTGTTTAAAAACAACGATTACCCTGATTGAATTTTTCCAACCAATATTAGTGAGTAGATTTTGAACGACTGATAAAAGTGCCATTTTACGAATGGCAGCTTCCGTTTGAGTACGCTTATTTTCAGTCGTTATATTATCATATCTTTGAACTGTGCATGCATAAACAGTACATGTACATTGATAAAAACCCCAAATAGATTTGCAATACTTTTTAAGCATTTGTTTCACTCGCGTGATTATGATCCAGTTCACGTAATTCCGAGGTATTTTAATGCTCCAAATTTACAAACATTCTTTTTTATGGCTAAAATGGGAGTATTGTATACAAAACGCGGATTTGGCGCAAAATGTACACATTCGACCTTTTTCTGCAAACTATGGTTGCGATGCCCTTGAAAACCATTATTATAGAGAGAAATTGCAGCCACCCTTTTTAAGAAAAACGCCCTTTTTTAAAAGAATTTCACCGATAAATCATTTTTTACTCGATACTATAATGTCGTATGCTAAACAAATGTCGTTTATTATTTCAAGCGCACGTATAGAGAATGGATTTAGGCGATGAATATTAAAATAACTATGATTATAATAATTACGATATAAAGTTGCTTTTTGCGTTTTTGTGTTAATTTGTAATATTCAAGTACATGTACATGTATATAAATTCACTGCTAATAAAAGAAATGTCGTCTGAAGCAATTTTAGATTACTCAAGGTCAGCCCTGAAAATTAAGCGTGTTGCAGATTCAAAACATTTTTTTTCTTATCATATAGAGGATTTTTTACCATTTTTTATTTATCAGTTTCCTTTAGCTTACCTTTTGTGAAAACAAAAATACAACACCACCTTGGTTAAGATACCCTATTTGGAGTTAAATTTACATACAGAAAAGCTTGCCTTCCAAACAGCCTTGAAAGGTAAACATATTTCGATAAAATGGCAGTATTATTTATCTTTTACATTAAACTATTAATTTATAAATCAAAAAACAATTAAAGGAATTTTATATTTACAATAGGGAAGTAAATTACAACTTTAAACAAACGAAACGTCCGGATTATTTTTATCCATGAACTAGCTTAATGAAAATATACAGTGATGAAATAATTGTATTCAGATATATTAGGGGTACTCAGACATAAGATTTACGAATGGTCTTTTTTGCAATCGTGAAATCATTTGCGCAAAAACAAAACACGCTAATTGTTTTAAAATTTCACTCAAGGTAACAATGTTTTTGAACCATTTAATGCATCAATTCTTCGGACTTTACAGAAATAAAAAACTTCTAAAATATACAGTACATGTACATGTAGCTATCGTGTAGCATTTAACAATGGATGTTGTCCTCTTTTGTTTATAATTTGGAATAGCACATCCATAAAAATTGCTCAACTTTGCATGCATTGAAAGGATTTCATTAAAAACCATACGAAACAAACCAAAATGATTCGCCAAAAATGTTTCGCCATATTTCAGCTTGGAAATTGAAACGAGATGTACAGCATATCTTTGCATTGCTTTGATAAATCAAAATTTAAGATAAAAGAACAATGAAGAAGATGAAATCTCTTCTCGATGACGACGATGAGGATGTTATAATTCAAAATAGTTATTATAAATGAACTCACAGTCAAAAATTTAATGTGCAGTGGATTTGTACAGGGATGAGCTTTTTCGAATATTTTACTTGTATCGTTACCTAATGGGTTGGGTTGCATGCTCTAAGCACACTACCTTCTTCTTTACTTTTATTGTTATCTGCCGCCATCGTACCAATTTCATATATTTCACAGGCTAAGAGTATTTAATGTTAGTCAATTTGTCAGCTTCTGGTGTATGCTTACAGTATAAATGTACTGTATCTGCTAAATAACGAACAATTCTCGGTTCGATGAGCCGATTAAAAAAACGAACAATTCTCAGATCGATTTATGGGCTGAGTTTTTGATGAAAATTTCATTTTGCACCGTTTCACGAGTGGGAAATCCCTAGCACTCCCAAGAAATTTTTTCTTCTTCTTCATTTGTGATTGACCAATAGCCATTTAATATGCGATTTTATTTTTTATAATTTCATAATCAACCTAATTGTGGGTTGGCGTAATGAGCCGGAAGGTTTCGTATGTAGGCACGTACAGTATATAGCATACAGCGGATGCAGCCTTAAGTTTCCTTCATTTGAAGATTAATATAAAAAACCTTTTACGAAAACTTCAAAATAGCAATCAGTTAATTAGCACATTGAAAATTAGACAACTTGTTGTTACACATGTTAAGTAGGTGTTATCTTATAAATCATTCTCTCTCCTTTCCACTTTATAATTCTGGTCCACTTTTAATTATTTAAATGATTGGAACCTCTTTTTTTATCGTCTATCGATTTACTAAGATTGTGGTTTAGAGATACTGTAGCCTATTACATAATATTTGAGGGGAAAAAAAGTTAAAAAATACGTCTTAATAACGCATGGTGATGTGGACACTTTCAAATTAAAAGGATTAATGCTAAATATACACGCACATATGTGTACAGCTGTATGTGCACTATATGTACATATACTGTATATTGTTCAAGAAAAAAGTTAATAGAAGGAAAAATTGATGCCCAAACTGGGCGTATCACGTTTTGGAAATAATTTAGTGAATGTTTTCTAAAAATAAGAGATAAACTATATTTTTCTAATCCAATCCTTTCAATTTTTTGAACAAATTTGCATAATTGTCACAGGTTGTCCGGAAACGCACCTGTATAATACATGTATAATTTTACATAATCGCAAATAATAAGAAACCAAACAAAGGCTAGAAACACAACAAAACTTTTAAATTAAGAATGATAATTTATTTACCACTAGCGCCAACCAGCGGGCAAACCATCGGTAATTTAAATGCATTACCAATATTTGCCCACTGGTTGGCGCTAGTGGTAAAAAAAAGTAACATTCTTTCCTAGAAGTTTTGTTGTGTTCGTACCCTAAGATTTTTCCCATGCATATACCTTCTTAATTTGCATAAGTTAAATTCTATTCATCCTCAGACCAAACAAACATTTAATGTAAGAAATTTATTTCTCAATAAATTATCTACTGTAGTTGTTATAAGTGTCAATTTCAGCTATGAATACACATGTACACTGTGCATGTAGCCTTTCGAAATGTTCATTTAAAAACGTTGGTTAAGGATATCGATCGAGGGCTGTGATTTTATAATTAACACATATAGATAAATATCGAAGTCAACTTTGCATTTAAATTGCAGATTTTGTTTTTAATCTTTGTGTGTATAAAAAATCAAAACTTAATTAAAATGGTAAGTAGCTCGAGGCAGCAAAGCTAATTGTGTTTGTGATGCAAAATAAAAATGAACGCCAATTATGAACTTAATGTGAAATTAGGCAAAGACAGCCAAAATTGTTGATCACAATTTTTAATTATTCTACCGTAAATATTCTAAAGGCGTGCTATCTTCGGAGAACGATGAACTTATGCTCCAGCAGTGAAGAACGTCAAATAAAAAATACTGCGAACTTAATTTTTATTTACAAACATCAATCCTGTATAAATGACCTTCATTTGGTTTCGAGAATTCCTACTACCACGATCCCATTTTGCTTAATTTCCAGATTTTGGCTGATAAATTTGGGATTAGGAGCAGTTTTATTGATTACTGAAAAAAATGTTAAACATTCCTTAAACCATTGGAATCAACGCTTTAATCAACTAATCTGTCGATCATTAAAGTTGGCAGCGTTTCAATTTGAAATTCAAACATTCATAGCTCATCAATAAAATGTTGAATATCGTTTTTATGAAGGGTACGAGAGAATTAAGTTTGCACTTTCCTGGGACGAGCATTTAAACGTTTTTAAATCGTTTCGGGGGATTTAGATTTTATCGAAGAGAGAGAATTTTCATGAAGTATTTTAGTGCCTTTTAAAATGACCCATTATCTTTCCTCATATGACGACCAGTAATTTTTGCTGTTTTTGTGAACCTCATAGACAAATTGAGTGATATAATACCAACCTGAGAAAAGATAGGACCTATTGTAAATCTTGCTGCTGGAAAGATGGTGTTCTGGTAAATTAATTTCGTTAATCTCTGCGTGCTAAATTATATACTTGCTGAAGTAGAATTATTGTATTTCGTGTCGCATTTATTTTTTGTAGAATTTCTTGTAAGTGAAGCAGACAGAAAGTCAATACATAACCTCGTGAAAGTGATCCTGCACTCAGATGTTTTCAAAGAAATATCTTCTATTCCAACGCGTCGACTTCTCATCTAGAAGATGTCAACATGGGTGTTTATAAAGACTAGGGCTTTTGGATTTCGACCTGGAATACAAAATCATCAGTATGGGTGAGAATACACTGAATGTTTACCTTCGACGTGCTTCTTTCAGCTTCTTTCCTGCTTGTTTTCATATTCTTGTTTCCAGCCTTTGGGGCGCACAATGAATGCTTGGTGGCGCCACTGCATGCGTTATGCTAGGTGAAACATTTCGCGTAAAACCTTCCACATGCGCATTAGCATCTCATGATGAGTGCAGGGCACGTTTTTACGATACATAGGCGGCATACAATCGATGGCTACACTTCTGACCAATAGTGATCTGTGTGCCACTATGTGTCTTACAAATCTGCTTTCAGATTTCCAAATAAGATTGCTAAAAACATTCTTGAAATCTTATCAACGCTTCTTGTAAGCTCAGCCTGGTTCGGCTAAGGTTTCTTTGTGTGCGCCCTCATTTAAAACGCATGCCGCATTCTTATCCCGCTTGGTGGCGCTAGTGTACGCCAAGTGGTAATTAAGCGCCTGCAATAAGTATTCTGTGTTCTTGCCATATTATTCATATAAGAAAAAAACTCAACATAAATGCATGATTTTGTTTGGATTCATGCAATGGACTTCATAGGGTAAGAACACAACAAAACTTCTAGGAAAGAATGTTACTTTTTTTTACCACCAGTGCCAACCAGCGGGCAAATATTGGTAATGCATTTAAATTACCAATTGTTTGCCCGCTGGTTGGCGCTAGTGGTAAAAAAAGTAACATTCTTTCCTTGAAGTTTTGTTGTGTTCTTACCCATAGGAATTAAGTACTGTTGAAAAACGTTGTTTCTCTTCAGAATTTATGTCAAAGATAAGGACATTTATTTTAGTTGGTCCATAGTAATGATGCACATTCATTGGCTAGAATATTAATTCTTTTTCCATATGTTAAAATATTCTTCTCGAGCTTGACCTTATGGTGACGAGGTCCGTGTTTAATGACAGCCTTCATATTTTCACTAGGACAACAAAAAAGAATCTACTTCTAAGTTTTCTTAAGAAAAGCTTAATTTCGAAGCACGAAACGTGACATGAAAATAGTATTCTGAATTAGCTTCTTTTTGCAGTATTACAGTATCACGCAGCCCTCAAGCGTATGAATATGCAAATACATAAAATTGTATAAAATGCACCCATTTATCGTCAGTGTCGTTATCACGCAAACCTTTTGTTTAGATAAATTTTATTGGTCCCATAAAATCGCATTTCATTATCTCACAAGGCTTGTTTATTTGAATACATGTACATTTTATCAAATTCGAATAAACATGTCTGGAAAACTCGTACAAGCTCATCTGACTGTAATAGAAATCGGTGAAGATTTTGCCATTTTCAGAAAAAACTGATCGCAAATATTGTACGCATTGACAAATACACGTGATTTGCACACTATATCATAAAGTACACAACAAAATCCATCGATTATTTTAAAAGTGTAACAGGCGGTTATTCTCCGTTTACTCGGCAAGGGTTAATAGCCTTTCTCATAATGCAAAAACTTAACTTTTTACTCCTTCGATATTTTTTTTTTCAAAAATAGCTGTCATAAGATTATTTATAAAAAATGAGAAATGTACTTTTCCAGTGCAGGATGCACGTGGACTTCAATTGCTCAAACAAGGTTTTTTATTTTGGATATCGTTGTTGTTTTTCTAAGTTAACCCCTTTCAGGCTTGGGAAGTGCGCAGATAAGCAGAAAAATCGAGACTGACTGCTGTGTTTATTTTCGATTCGTCTGTTTTGACCCAACTGGAATAGTTTATGATATATGAAGGATCTATAAAAGAACGTTTTGCGGTTTGTTTATGTTTATATACTTAACAAAATCAAAAAATCGGCGCTGCGCAGCCAATTTTGGAGAAGAATTAATTCTCTCGCAAAGGCGGTTGTCAAAGCTGTACTTTTATCCACGTTTTTAACGAGACAATTTGTTTAGAAAAGATCCTATCTAGCATGAAAAGCATTCCTTCAAAATGAACATTTTAAAATATTCAGCAAAAAAAAATGACAAGCTTTGAGTCGCGTTCATTTTTCACCGTTACACTAATAAAGCTTATTTCCTAACTCAAGTTTTTTAGACTTGTTTGACTTATAAAAACTATGACCAAATTATCCATTTGGTTCTTTTTGCTATAATTTTCAGTAAATAACATACAGCAGTTTTCATAAAGATCCTTTTTTAACAGAAATACACTTTATTCTTCGATCAATTTAAGGTCATAACTTATATTTTCTTTCCTTGATTAAACTTCCATAAACATTTTTGCCACTAAGTTTAAAAATGCAGCTGCAGATGGTTTTTAACGTTTCGGTTCATATTTTTATAATTCTCTAAATATTACTCTCCACAGCTGAAACTTCCGATATCCATCATCATCAAGTTTTTGACAAGAAATACGATCTAAATAATGTTAAATGTAAAATGAATAATTGCCTCCAGATTTGAAAACCTTAAAGCTTGGATATAGAATTTACATGGTGTTATTAAAAATAAATGTAAACCTACTTTATACTATTTTATGAGACTTCAATGTTAAGTCCTTCTGCACGTAGTGCATATTTAAATTGGTTAATGCATCCGATAAATTATTATTAAGATAGTAATTTAAAATGTATGTATTATACTTCAACTTTTTACACTTTAAATTTCTATACATACACTGTAGCTCATTTGCCTTATTGAAAGGGTGTGAGAAAATGTCCAACACTTTAAAGATGTTAGAAATTTTAATTACTTCATTATAAATACCTACTGTACATACCAATAAAATTGAATTGAAAATAATTGTAATATTATAATTTAAAAATAAGTCAAGATTTTCTCTGGGTTAGCACATGTACATGTATGTATTAAAAAAAAGATAAATTTTAAATTAAGATTCAATTTAACAAGAGCAAATTAATTATTTAAAGCTCAGATTAATAAAATGTTCTCATTATTTAACTATAACTACTGACTAATAATTCGATCGTAAACCAATTAAATAAAATTATTTTTTGGCATTATATTTTAAATAGTAATGCAGTATGCAATGTAATATACATGTATACGGTGTGAAATCCGAATACAGAACTTAATTGTTGAACTACTTATTATATCAATAAACTAAGATGTCATTAGCGCAAAATCTCTTCAGGGTTTTTTTTTTTTTTTTTTTTTTTCGTTTCTTGATAAATTATATAGATTATAGTGAGTCCGAAACAAAAAAATGTCATGAATTTGTTTAAAAGGCGAGTTAAACATCCGTAAACAATATTTTTATTGGATAATTAGTCCTTGGCTCGAAACTGAGCGACATCGTTATCGTTTTGAAATATGAATCCAGCTTTTATTGGTTTTTGTCCACGTTATTTAGATGCCTGAAAATGCCACACTCTACGAAATACAAGTTCTGTAATTTGATTCTAATCTTGTTTTTTTGTGCAGTTGCTTCGATTATCAATTTTTTTTCCAGATAATTTAAGACACGTTTTTACCGCTGATATGTAAAATAGAGTAATTTCGCACTTGCGATAAGTGTCCAAATATTAATTAAACGAATGCATCCAGAATGTTAATGCATTCCTTGCTGATTATTTCAGATGAGAGTAAAGTTTTTTTTATCGCCATGTCAGATAAGAAGACATTCAAGTACATGTGCTGTATAAGGATTAAGGAATGAATGTATGGAATGAAGGAATGCATGGTAAGTAACCACTCGTACAATAACAAATGAATCTGGAGAAGATGATTAAGGGTTGTTCTAAATGATACCCCTCAAAAACTTCCCAGTGATATCAGCTGTAAGCATTGCTCCCATGCAGCCCACAACATGAAACGTTATTTATATACTTCTATGGTTTTATAATGCATATTACTTTTATTGCAATGATATACTGCATGTAGTATTTTCGAGTGAATTAATAATTAGGACAAGAATTGGTTAAATGGGCACTCCTAAAGTTGGACCCACCCTTGCTTTACCTAAAGTGTATACAGTGTCTGCTGAAATTGCTTCGCATTATCCGCGGTAATTTCCATCCAATTTTGATTTATATCCCGATGTCTATGGTCAAGTACGAAAACTAATGAGAAATGGATAGCAATAAAATTTACTCCGATGTAATTTTCTTTATTTTTATCTGATAAGAACAGTGTTTGAAATATATACGACTCGGCTTGCCTTAAATTACCTTTCAACACTTGTTGAGACTACTGATGCTAAAGCTAAAAGAACTGCTTTGTCAAAAAGTTACATTTGAAAAGCATTACAGACACATTTCAGATAGTTTTGATTCCGATAGGCAAAAAAGTTGTTCTTGTTAACTTGGATAACCACCATATTACTCATTACAGATGGGCATACTTTAAAAATAATGACTGCCTTAATATGACGAAATTAACGCAAAACCTGCGCAAGTTTTAAGAATTTTTTATTAGCGTCTAAGTTGTTAACCGTACAATTATTATCCACTTTTTAATTTTAATTTACCGTTTTTTAAGCGAGCTTGCGATCAATTATCCAGTTTGGAAAACGAGGCCAAATTTAATAAGTGATTTTTTTAAAATGCTTATTTTGTCCGAGCCTTTGACTCTCTCAATGAAATCTAATCAAGATTAAATAATGTGTTGCACGAGTGAAAATGTGTCCAAGTTTTTAAATTTCGTCAATAACGGCAAATGACGTTTAAATGTGCTTTTGCTAGTAGGCAAAGCACTCAAAAGATGCTTAGTGCTGTGTATACTGAGACTCCTGAGCTTCGAATAAGGTGTCCATAGAGGAGGAAAGGTATATTGATGGCATTTCGATTATATGAACATGGATTTAATGTTTAAAAGCTCGAGAAAAACAAGAGTAAAATTTGAAAAAAAAATTGTTTTATTTACAACATGCTTTGAAATGTATTAAAAGAATCATGTTTCATTGTAAGAATTCCATATAGCGAGAGCATTCATCGCGATGCAAATTGCATATTGTAAAAAAATTACAATATTAAGACACAGTTTAGATAATTTTTGCATGAACAAAAAACAAGGTGAACTTTTAAGTTTTTTCCTCATCAAGAACAATAATTTAACAAAAACTATCTTGCATAGAAAAGCTGGGTTGGCATTACGTTACGAGTAACTGCACAATATTTAATTGGGTGAGGTTGTTTAAAACTTTGTAACAAGTAGGTATAGCGCTGAAATCGACCACAGAAAACAAAGGCCAACGTCTTACCTTGACATCACAGACTTTGGATTGTTTTCCAACAAGCAGGTACGCCACAATTGGAGATATCTGTCTGCGGGATTACGTTAAGGATGCAGTCTGTTCAACTTCAATGTCTGCAAAAACATTGAAGAAAATAACAGATGCTATTGAGACGATCTCAAGGGAGATGTTGGAAAAAACACGAGAATTGAACTTCTACTACTATATGCGCTCATATGGAAGATCAAATCGAATTTTAACCAAACGCGACGACGTACACTGCAACATGGCGCAGATCAAATGTCTATCTGGCCCAGTCTAGCTACATGCAAAAGCCTAACAATGTTTTCAATAAGGTAAAGACTTAATGTATACACCCTGTAAATGTTTTAGCAACGTACGAAATAAACGCAAGACTATTATCCAGTTTGAAATCTTTGAAAAGTCATTAGATTATTGGTTCAATGGCCTTCATCTGCAAGTTTATTGAAGAAGTTGCCCTTAATTGTTTCATTACTCTGCTAAAAATGTAACGAAGATCAGAGCACTCAATTTGAGCTATAGCGAATTACGACGTTCATCATCATGTCGCATGCCATTAGATTAAAAAAATCCAAAAAATAATTCACCATTTATTTATCGTCGATCATTCGGGGCATGTCATCGGTTTTTTTTAAACCAACAAAATTGATAAATTTCTCCATAGGAGTCTACCTAAGCAGTTGAAGCAAGCGCGAGTGAAAAAAAAATGAAATATTTAATTGTCCGTGTCCTGCAATTAATGTTTCAAATTTATGGTTTTGTGTAGCTTTGAACAAAAACTGCTCATTCCAGAAGTGAAATTTGATAAGTTGGCCGCGTAATATTTTCTCGTGAGTTTTATTAACGACCTCCTAAAGAAGACAATGGCATTTTGTTTAAAATATTGCTGCATAGACACCCGACTCTTACGTGAGTATACGTATCCAAAAGCATTTTGCATTTCTTATTACGGATTCAACCGCACTTTGCGCCTGGGGTGACCAAAAATATGTAACTTTTCATTTTAAAGAAGGCGATTGGAGCTGACAAAACACCCGTGTTTGAAACATTTTTCAGGCTCTCCTCTTCTTCCGAAAACAAAAAAGCAACAAAAAAATTGCTTTGGAAAGAAAAAAACTGGAAAAAATGCTGGGCGTATAATATTAAAAATTTATGGTCAAAAACCTTTGTCACCGACCCGAATGGTCACTTCTCAGATTTGAAATCTCTAGCTTTTTTCCTCCACCTCCAACAAAAAGTTTTAATCGACAGTCCTTCATTGCTTTAAAAATTCTAACATACGTGTACATGTACAGGTAATAACTAGATACATTTATATATTGTCAGAGCCCGACCCTGGCCCTGACACTACGGATGAAGCTAGGAAATTGTGCATGCCTGGTCACATATATTAGGGAAAGCCAAGATGCGCAATCTGGCGTCATTGGTCAAAGTTAGTTCTGTTTGTGTCCTCCATTTTGGTTTCAGCAGGTTATAAACATGGGTTCCATAAACCTGGGTATATTTCATCAAGAGTTAATTGGTGCAACTCAAACATTAACCCGAAGGTTAACCTGATGTCAAATTTTAACCCAAGGTTAGTAAACCTCAGATATTTTAACCTATGTTGGTGCAACCGGCCCTAAGAGGCTTTTTTGTAATCCCGCTCACAAGTTGTGCGCGCGAACCCTCAAATAAACACCGTTCTTTTATTTTCGAGTGGATTCCATTCTTACAATATACTGTATACATGTATTTAGTTTTACTTCTATACATGTAGGCTATATATGATTTGAAATTTTGTTTATAGAATAGGGTCAAAAACGACACATTTGTTCGGTTGTTTAATCTCACGCATTGTAAACATGTACATGTACGTTCGAGTCGTTGGTTTCGTTTTTTCCCTCATATACAGTAGGCTTACATGAGATAAAAAGTTTCAAATCCAGGTATTGATATTTATAGAAATTCCATTGGATGACAAGGTTGAATAATTGCTTTTTTAGTTTTGGTAATCATTATCTGTCCAATGAAAATGAAGTGCTTCAAATGGCAATTTGACAGCTGCTCGTGATTTTTATTATATGAAAATTGAAAATGTTAAACGCACGTCAATCAAGCCTCCTTTGTTTGTATTTTTCAAGGTGCGTGAGTTGTAAGATACTATTAAGTTGGAAACTTTGTCCGAATTTGCCTTGAATTAAGCTATTTCCTACGAACAACAACATCAAAAGATGCGGACCATTGACAAAAAAAGTAATTAACGAAATCAAGGGTGTTGTTTTGTTTTTTTTTTATAAAAAAATCAGCTTTATTTCAGTGCGCTGAACGAATTCGTATTTACGACTTTATGGTAAAGTCGTACCTAAAATCGAAGATTGCAATTGACTCATAGCGAATTTGATTGGGCCAAAAAAGTGTACACCGGGTGTAACTACAAGGTGAGGCATAAGTCTGTAAAGTCTTCTTGCGCCTGCTGCCTGCAATAG
>JAQGBX010006461.1:0-12446 GCA_034698745.1 Megaphyllum sjaelandicum
GGTCTATGCGACAAGGATAAATAAAATAAAGGCACAACAGAATAAAAGAATAAACAAAACGAAATTAAAACAAAACATCTCGCATGTTCTCGAAAATTTCCTTAAACAAAAGGGAGGGATCATGTGGGGGATGTTTCAGGGGCTCCTTACTTGCAGTGGTCACCGGAGTATCCCGCAGGATGGAGTCACCGGGAAGAAGCATTGGTGTTTTGTTCTTCTGAAAAAGGAATCTGTTTGGCACGAGACATGCTACCCTTGATTAAGGATAACATGCTCCCCGTAGCGTGGCTTTACCCAGCCGAAAATGATTCTACCAGCACCACCGCAAATACGGGGTAAGGGCTTCAATTTTGCAGGCCAAGAGAGGTTTTGTTAAAACGTCCGCAAAAATTTTGTTTCCTTCCGACAAAGTGCAGTCGGAACCAACCTCTCCGAAAATGGTCTCGTACAAAACGAAGCTTCATGACGAAATACTTTGTCGGGTTGTTCTTGACTTCGTTCTTAATAGTGTAGATCGCCAATTCGTTGTCGAGGAACAAGTACGGTTTCTGAATGCAGTGGGGTAATATGAATTTAACCTCCTCCAGGAATCTGCACAACCAAAGTAATTCCTTTACTAGGTCGACCGAGGTCATAAGTTCAGCCTCCATGGTCGACTGGGCAATCATGGACTGACGCAAAGATCTCCACGATGCCGGGGACTGGACTATCATCACCAAAATGCCCGAGTTGGAACGACTCGTATCCACATCGGTGCCCCAGGATGCATCAGAGTACGCCCTGACTTTGGTATCATGGCTTCGAATGAGAACTAGACCTTTATGTTTGGTCTGGCAGACATAATTTACTAAGTTCTTTACCTGATACCAAGCCGTCATCGAGGGCGTACTGCTATACTTTGCTAAAGTATTGACCACGATAAAAAAGTCAGGTCGGGTCATCCTGGCCAAGTACAGCAATAAGCCGACCACGCTCCGATATGGATATGGAATCGCATCTTCCTCGCAAGTCATCAAGTCATGGGAAAAGATTGTTCCTACTCGGAGAAGTTCCTTCGCGTGTCTCGTCGGGATCATGTCTAGCCTCCTGCTGAGAGCGTCGATGTACTGCGTCTGGTGCATGGTTACGCTCCCGTCAGAACGGTCCTGCTCAAACTCAATTCCTAGGAAGGTTTGCACCGGGCCTAGACTCTTCAAGTCATAGACCCAGGACAGTAGGTCAACTACCTCAGTAATTACCCCGTCAGTCTTACCTAGGATCAGTAAGTCATCCATGTAGACCATGACCAGAGCATCCCACCGGAGTCGATAAACGCACTCGCACTGTCAAGTGGGATGAAGTCCTGACGTTGCAATGCCTCATGCAACGTCCCCCGCCAGCAACGACCTGCTTGATGTAGGCCATACAAGGACTTATTCAGCCGCCAGACACATCCGTCGGTTCGCGTTGTCCCTGGTGGTGGTAAAGGAAGGCACACTTGACGTCGAGGTGGCAAGTAAACCAACCTTCGAAAACAACAAGCAAGAGCATGAGCACACGAACGATGGTGAAGTCAATCACCGGATTGTACACCTCCGTGTGATCCCATCCTTTGCATTGTTGAAACCCTTTTGCAACAAGACGGGCCCTGTGTCGGACAACTGCGCCTTTCGAGTCCCTCTTATGGGCATAAACCCACCTACAGCCAAGGACACGATCACTCTGCTTTGTGCTCTGTGCTTTGCGCATATATAAACAATTTATAAGCAGAGGTCCGTGGATCGAAACCACGCTCTGCTACCATTGTTGGATAGCAGAGGGTTGCTGTTCTCTCTCACGGACAAAATTCACTGCTAAAATTCAAAAATCCATTAAAGAAAATAATGTTTATTCATTATTCACTCATTACTCACTATTTCTCAAATTGTATGACAGGAATGCGGTACACAGCAAGCATAAAGCATAGGCATGACTGCAAAACAAAAACAGGAGGACCCTGCAGTCATGTTGTTCACTTGGCAGCTATGACATAACGTGAAAACAAAAAAAACAAAGGCAAGATGGTGCCCGCAAGAAAAATGAAAAACCTAACACACACTAGAATCAGGTAAAAAACACAAAAAGTGACCCTAGCGCCACCAATCCTAACCTTAACTGGTCTCAGGTGCAAAACAAAATGAAAACAGTAGTGCCACCAACTGGTGGGGCGAAGCACCATGAAATACAAGGTAAAACCCTAACTAGGGTGGCATCAGATCCTAATAGTCGGAACAAAGTTAAAACAAAACATCAATTAATTCATTGAACAATTTGCAAAAATTAGAGATCTTGTCAATTATCAAATAAAAAATATCAAATCAAATATTAGAATCTATGCAATAAACAGAAAAAGGCAACACCAAATAAAGATACCACAAAAGGTGCCCCCACAAAAGGGGAATAAAACAATTTGCAAATGATAAAGGGGAAAAGTTATGTGAGGCACCCTCAGGCGCTCTCTGCTCCCAGTCGCTACCTTTTTTGTCGATAAATCTTTTGGGGCACGAGCCATGCTACCCTTACGATGAGGATAACACTTTACTCCCGGGCAGTCAGTCAGTGTCCGCTGGATGATGGCTTGAAAGACTTGAACTGCCACTTTCACTTAGCAAATAAGCCGTTTGAACCTGTACATTCCTGATTCCGTTGCAAATGCCACCAAATTCCTGCACTCCTCTTCCATTTCTTGTTGTTGAAAAGCTTCATTGAAGTCTAGTTCAGACGCTATGGTGAAGTCAGCGAATTCCTGTATCATGTCCTCAATGAGGGGAATCAAGCATTTCTGCTCCTTGATGAGGGTATTAAGCTTCATCACTGCCAAACATAGCCTTATGCTGCCGCCCTTCTTTACTACAGGTTGTAACGGATTAAGTAGTATACCTGGATCCGTGGGATATGGAACCTCTTCTACGACAGCCATGTTGATAAGTCGTTGGATTTCTGCTTCGACAGTGTCTCTCAGGTGGTATGGTATTTGACGTACCCATTGCTGCATGACCTGTACCCCTTCCTTCAATTGCAGTTTGACCTGGTAGTCACGTAGTTTACCTTGCCCCTGGAATCGATCGGTGTATTCTTCTACCACTGATTGTAGTGACGTGCCTGTGTTCATGAAATATACATCTTCGTGGTACTCTACGATCCCGAGCTCCAAGCAGGCTTTGTGTCCCAGTAGACATGGATAGTCCTCGCTCATCACGATTACTTTATAGATGCTGCTGTAGTCGCTATGTTGCATGGTCAGCATGCACTTCCCTGCTACTTTTAATGGAGTATCCTGGGCATACGCGAAAACTCGAGCTCTCGACTGCTGAAGCTGGTTACTTCCTTTTACTGTTTCCCAGACTTCCCATGATATAATGTTAACCCCAGATCCCGTATCGACATAGAAGACAGTGTACTGGTTATTCAATTTTATTCAGACAGAAGGATTTTTTGTTAATACATTTTTAGTTTTGATATGATGTACAACCGTCTTAGGATCATCTTCTTCCGATGCGGACTCGCCCGAGTCCATGAATTGAACTGCCTGGCCATTGTTCTTGCGTGTAAATTTGCAGCATCGAGCGAAGTGCCCTGTTTGTCCGCAGTTACGGCATTGTATGGTTTTGGAACTACGACACTGTGTACCTTCATGTCCATACCGTCCACATCTGTCACACTGCAGTTTCGCCCAGGTTGATTTAGTCTTCTGCTCCTTATCCGCCTCGGCTGGATCACGAGATGCACGTGGTATGCGTGTCTTGGCATGGGAATTTACCGTCTGTTCCGACTCTGTTAGTCCTGCATGCTTATTCATCTCCTCTGTGCGTAGGTCCGCCACTTCAGCTTTGCGTGCTACTTCCAGGAGTGTATCCAGATTTAACTTTGGAATGTCTAGCAACTTCTTCCTCAATTTATTGGATCTGCATGTCTCGACAAACTGTCCCACGATTAATTTATCGGTAAAGTTTTCATACCCGCAATATTTGGCTGCCGTGCGCAATCTGGCCACAAATGCATCCGTTGTTTCCAAGGTTTCCTGCTTCACCTGACGAAATTTATGCTCTTCAAACACCTCGTTTCTTTGTGGTGCAAAATGCACGTCCAATTTCTTGGTGATGTCTTCATATTTCATGTCCATGTAGATGTTCAAAGTCTCAAGGAAATCGTGGAAATCGGAGCCACCACAGTTAATAAGCAGAGCTGTATTATTGGCCTTGTCTGCTTAAATTGCTGCCACATAGCATTCAAAGTCACGTTTGTACTTACCCCATCAATCTGCCACATTTGCTGCTCTTGGATCGAAGAATTCCTGTCTCCGCACTGCATTTGCCCAAAAATGATTAGCAGAATCATTATTAGAGGCCATGGTTACTGTTGATTAACTTTTATCCTCGTCGCCAATGTAGTATTTAGCCAGGATGGCTAGGGAGTGAAACTTGGATTAGTTTACACTAGGAATAGACTAACACGGGAGAACACGTCTGTAGCTATAATCGTCTGCATCAAGAATGCCTTTATTCACATCCAGTCTGGTCACACCGGCCGTCGGGAGGAAGCTCCCTCTAGTGGCTGTAACCAGAACACTACAGCCACGTTAAGTAACTAGTTCCACTTAGTGAAGTGAAGATTTAGTAAAGATTCCATGCTTGATAATTCTAATTTTATCTGCCATCTTTCCTTCTTCTACTTCTTTTCAATCATTTGGTTCTTTTGTTACGGTTAGGCCTAACCGTATGTGTCTTTTTTTTTAATTAAATAAGCCTGTCCTACTCACAATCTCTGGAGTTCACTGGTACATTAACCTGGAGAATTAGTCACTGCCGATTATTCTTTACTTTACAACTGATTTATTTAACATTTATTACTCATTCACAATGGAATTTACAATCAAATGCGCATTCTGCATGCACTTAGCTTGTGCTCTAACTTTGAATTGAAGTAATAATGGGGCAATGCTTCCAACCATCTGTGCTTGGCTTTTGTCACAAACATGCGTCACTTCAACCCTATGTGCTGCCAGATGTTCACGTGCTCATGGCATCTTCAATTATTTCCAACAGTATCAATATTTACAAATTTTTTGTATCACTTTAACTCGACCTTAGATGATACGGCCTGAAATTGATCAAAATTAGGGATCTACTTTGTTTAACATTTTAAGGAAATAAGCTATTAATCCTAAAGTAATTTGGAAGGCGTTTTTTTAATTAGACTTGAGTTAGCATATAACAAGGTGCTTAATATGCATTTAAATACAGTATATTTCAATTTATAAACATTTATATATGATTGGGTGCATTTATTCAAGTAGATTAAACTTAATTTTATAATGTTTTAGATTTAGACAAAAATCACAGTTTTTGTTTTTCAAATTTAATATTTTCTTCTTGATTGTTTCTGATCTGATAATTTCGAAATTAACAACTTGCACCAACCCATATCTTGCTCATCTCAATCTAGTTTTATATAGGTTCTGTATAAATCATGATTATGAGTTTGTAAAAGAAATTTACTGAATTTCAGTTAAAATGGGTCGCTATACTACGTTTTCATACTGTTTAATTCTCTCTTTTACTCATTGTTTCTTTAAAATAAATTCGTGCAAGGGATTTAGAATTATTTGTATTATTTAAAGCGTATTTTATACATACAATTAAAAATGTTTGACGCACTTTTAAATATCCATGTATATTTAATGATAGGGTAAGAACTAGTCAACTGTTTTAAATGTTACTACATTTTTTTAAATTTTGTCGCAGTTTCTTTATCATTTTTGTCTCTAGCTGCCACTTGCATTAACATTATGTAACTTATTTAATTATAGTTATTTTTAACATTAAACGCTGAAAACTAGTTTAGTCATAGCTTTCTTCGCCTCTATTTTTCTTTTAATACTTGCACTTGATTTAAACAGGTTAATTTTACATTGTATGTAATTCGAAAATTGCTTTATTTTATTCCATTATGCCCAGTAAATTGACATCGCCTAAATTGCAATCCAATTGAACAGTAAAGTAAAATGTAAAACTTTCGACGGTTTTACTTGAACAGAACAACAGCGATAAAGTTAATTAATATAGCCTAATTGGAACTTATTAGGAATGGAAAATTTCATACCTTAACTGGAAGTATAAGTACAGTTTAAATTCTATTGTTAATTGTTATGTATAAATATCTTACATATTAATCTACGGAACGTTGACATAAACAGAGATAAAATAATTGATAGTAGCCTACTCAGTGGAAAATAAAATCAATTTTGTTAGAAAACATCCAACTTTTAAACTTTTAACTTCAAACTTAATACGCTTAAAGTATAGATTCATTGATAAAACTTTCTTGTTTTTTAGGTTTATAAGATAGTCAACAGTGCTTAAATGGCGTTAAAATGAGTAACGGCAGTGGTCACTTTTGAACACGCAACCGAGCCATTCGTCCTGGACAAATGGCAATCCATTGCAACTTCGTTTGCGGGTTCCAAAACAGATCTCCTTTGACCCAATGGTCACTTCTGGGTATTTTTTTGGTTGTTCTGATAACACTTATCGAAGACCCATGCTGCATATCCTCAAATGCAATGCGTACATCTGCACTGCCAGCAATCAGGGGAAATGTCACCATTGGGATTATTTCAATTGCTGGCAATGCCAATTCAATTGATTTTATAAGTGGAATAATAAACATCACTAAAAGGTTTTGCAAAGATATATTGGATTTTGAAGTAACTCTAAAATCCATTATACTTCTTGAACAACACACTGAAATTGGTAAGTATGTTTTTCGAGCTTTTCAATTCAAATATGCATGGAAATCTCTGAGGATTTCGAAGGATAACGGTTTAAGATCAATAGTGTTTTATATATGATATTAATATTTTGTGTATGTTTTTGTCATATTTGATTTCTTTATGCAAAGAAATAAGCTATTAAGGCTGCTCTACGCAGTGTTACTTCAATTCAATTCAACTCAGTACCCTACTATCAGTAAATAAATACCATGTGGTAGGAGGGTGTAGTCCATCAACCCAAATTATTGACAGATGCATGTATCCTTTTATTCCTGTAGAGCTATTACAAAATCTATTGAATGTTGAAACAGGTGAGTTAGGAAAGGAGTTATTTCGTGGGATAATTCTTTTAGACAGTGTAAAAAATGTAATCATTAGTTAGGTAGCAGTAGTCTCGGCTGGAGAAGGTGCGTTGCAGGCCACAGGCCGGAGAATTAAGGGAATTCCGATAGCATATGCGCGTTGGCTGGCAATTTGGCTTGGAAGCCAGGCGGGATCGAGTAGGACATTGAGCGGATCAGAGCAAAAAGTGTATTTTCGGTGACACGGAGCAAAGGTAGAACACGTTCATTCACTGTAGTGTCTCAGACTAATGTTTAAAGAAACTATATTTAGGAGAGGTGTAACTTATTAGTATTAAAAATTATGTTTTGGAAAAGTTATTAAATAAAAAAATAAAAAAGGTAATTATTTTGATTAATTTGCATTTTTAAAGGTGCTATTTTACAACGTAAAAGTGTAAAGAAATTAGCGATAAGTCTTATTTGTTTCAGATTGCCTTCACATACTTTGCAAAACTATTTTCAACACAGATGTCAATGCCATTGCATTAGCTTCTTTCAGTTTTGGCAAATCCAGCGCCAGAATCATTAGTTACATATATGAAATGGTCAGCAAGACTGGCATACCAATTTTTTCGTTGGATTCAAGAACTGAAACATTTGATAAGGTAACGGTTCAAGGAAGCGTTTCAGAGTTTGTGTTGAATTAAGTTTTATAGTTGTCTTCACAAAATGCAGTAATGGGCAAGTTCTTTATTAAAACAGGCAGTCTCAAAATACGTAGTCAAAATGTATCCATCACTGGCTTATGAGATTTCGGCCATGATTAGCATTATACAACGGTACGATTGGTCGGTTATTTGTAATACTTTTAAAACATTTACGAATAAACAGGAATCTTAAATTGAATGCTTATTTAAAACTAAAAATGTTTATTATGTAGATATAAGTGGTCACAGTTTTCAATAGTGACGAGTAACAATGCTGGCCATCATGATTTTATTCGAGAAGTTAAGAGTCAAATTGGTCCGAAATCTATAAATTCCAGGTAAGAAATTGTATGGTGAGTTAGCTCATATATATGGTTAATTTAAAAGCTTAAGGCCTCGTCGAAAGCACAGGATATTTTCTATAAAAATAACTAATTAAAAACCCTAAGTGTCTACCTTTAGATAGCTAATTCAGTGTAGGTAAAATTTGTCATTTCCACATTTTAAATTTTCTAAATTTTAAAGCCCCCACATGATGCTTTTTGAATTTCCTATGATATTTTTACTTCCTTAAAATTAATTTTTGGGAAATTTAAAAGTAAGTTTTTAACCTTGGTCCATTAGAAATTACAGTGTGAGGTCCTGATCTGTAAAGGCGACTCAGACCTTAAAAAGAAGCGAGTTTGACAACTTACGTAATCACAAAACCGTCAGGTTTATTGAACAAGTATAGGGGGTGAAACCCAATAAAAAGTTCAAAAAGATCTAACGCAAACTGGCACAACGCAGTGACAAACGAACCAACAGGTTAGACTAGAGGCGGCTAAGCAGGCCGCCTCAAACATATGGCAACCACAGTTTACAAACCCGAAGAAGAAGCCCAAGCAGCGGCCAGGGCGAGAGAGCACACTGTAAGGTTCGCATCATAACATGCCGCGTCGCCTTTTCGCTTCATCCCTTGCACGTGCCGTCTTTTAGATTTATCTCGATTTAGGTATACTTGGCCATGCCAAGTTTGGTATACACTTTTCCCGCCTTTTTACCGATCGCACGCCTTTGTTCGTTTTTACACACTGATTGTGTATCGCACGTGAGTTTTGCACATGAAAATGAGTTAATTTCCGCTTAAATTAGTCTCCACTGATTGAATAATCATCCAACAACATCCATCAGATTGGTTACAGAAGTAACAACAGCAGACAAAACAAAGACTTTCGGCTGAATGACGTGGAATATGCACCTACAGGACTCCGCAACCTTATATTGGGAATCCTGGCTGACAAGGCATGGATGAAATGGGCTGGTGGAGATAATGAAGTCATTGTAAGAAACCCGAAGAAGCAGGATATTATTCAGTTCACTGATGACCAAGGTCACTTTAAGCTATGGTCTATACCAACCATCTTTAAAGAAGCAACTCCTTCTCAGCTAGCCTGCTAAGATCCACACAGTGGGGACACACGTCAACAGTAAGCTGACAGTTTGGCACGAGAGATTTAGGCACTTCAACATTCAAGCAATCCAGAGGATGTCACGTGAAGGTACTGTCGTCTGACTATCTGTTCTTAAGTCTTGCAAACTTAGCTGCAACATCTGTAAGGAGAGCAAGGCATATGATCCTTGCCTGCCAAAGGACATCAAACCAGTTCACAGATTCTGGAACTTCTTCACTGTGACATATGGGGTCCTTTCTCAACCCAATCAATACCATGCTGCAGATATTTCCATGAAGCAGCAGTCTGTGGTCTTCGACAGCATCTCCAAGTATATGAAGTTTATGGAGCAGCAAGTCGATGCTAAGATCTGCAAGATTTGGACAGATCAAGGGACTGAGTTATTCAACGACAAGATGGACTTAATCCTTGATAATTTGGGGATTATCCACGAGTAAACGAACACCTACTCTCCACAACAGAAAAGGGTTGCAGAGTGCCTTAACCGAAATCTATTGGGAATTGTGTGCTTACTTTTTAAGGATGCAGACCTTAGCTAACGATTTTGTATTAAGTTTCTGCTGATTGCAACCTACCTGTAAAATCATCTTCCTCAACACATCCGGTTTGGCAGGAAGCCATTGGTGCGGCACTTTAAAAGGATTTTAGCTCTTAAGCGCAGGTCCTCATCCTAAAGCAAATGCAAGGAAGCAAGATGGAGGCCACGGCCATTTCAGGGACATTGATCCGCTATGCACTCAAATCTCGGGTTGAAGAGTGTGGTGCTAATTCTGGAATAAAGTCATCAAGTCCACCTGTGGGACTTTTGGCGAGAGGATCGAAACTGGGCACTTGGATCAGACACCATGGCCACTAAGAAGCCTGGCCGAGGATTGCTGAAATTCAACAAATGTAAAGATGCTATACAACCTATATGTTAAGGGGATGACTAGTTTAGAGCCCAGGAAAAGGAACTTAAAAATCCAGCTACTGGTGGAATTGGTAAACACCACTGGTACCATTGAATTGCCCAAAGAAAGGGTGGTGATGACCGAATGGTTAACATGATGTATTAAGAGCACTGCCTTGTTAATTTAACTGAGTGCTAGAGATTTATGGACCGTTACAAGATATCATATGACACGGAGAGGGTATGCTTTTACGTAAAGAACCCATACAAAGGTGTTTGAGGTATGGAACGTCAACCGAGAGAACCCTTTGCGCAAATGAAGAAAAATGATTTGGAACTTTTTTCAGAAGAAGACTCCGATGCCGAGTTTTTTTAAATCGGCATCAAGTTCTACCATGTCCATGTTTCGGATCCTGTAATGTACTAGCAAGATATCCAGGCAAAAGATGCCAATAAATAACACGAGTCAATGATTGGTGAGATTGACACGGCAAAGAAACAACATGTTTACCCTAGGTGAAAAGATCACAGGCCACCAGAGTGCTTGGCAATCGTTGGGTTTTAACTTATAAGCATGAAGCTACAGGAAAAGTGCTGTGACACCGTTTAAGACTCTTAGCACAGGGATTCCAGCAAAGGCAAGGCTTGGACTTTGGTGAAACCTATTACTTGTATTTCACTTCTCACTGGTGTGGCTTTTTCCACTGCTGTTGGTTGCTATTCTGGGATGGACGTCCAGGCACCTTGATGCCAAGTGTGCCTACCTGTATGCAGGTTTGGAAAGGAAAATTGTCATCAGCTGCTTAAAGAATGTCAATGAGAAGACAGACATTCTTTAGAACTTGGGATGGTCTTGAGATGGTCTTGAGTATGGTCTTGACCAAGTTGGACGCTGTTGGTACCGAGAGGTGGGCCAAGGCCTTAAGGATACATTGCCTTCATCAGCTGCACCCTAATCTTCTGGCATTCTTCCAGCCAGACATAGCTTACTGACTCGGCAATGAAAACATAAATCACTGCTGCCATCAATCTGTTGAAAAAACTCATATGGCTAAAAAGTGCTGGAGGAAGTTTAACCAAGTGTGAGGATCCCATCGGCCAACCCCTATGTGTTTATAAACAACATGTTGTCAATCATCAACAAAGAATGACGTCACCAACAACCTCACCAAATATATTGACAGTAAACTCCAGTTTATTCATGAAAAGCTCGATGACAGGATGTTTTCCATTCTGTATATGTCAACAAAGCAGATTCAAGAGGAAGTCTTTACTAAGAGGGTGTCAGAGGAGCAGCAAATGCACTGATGTCAAGTCTTTTGAAGTGTACTTAGTGTTTCCTGCTTTTCCCTTCTTTTTTTGTCAGTAACCTCTTAGTATTATGTTGAAGTATGAGTAACCCCAATCAATGGGAAACATGTTAGGGTTACATGTTACTGCATTTATTTGGCAATTGTCGCAGTTTGCCACAATATGGAAATGTTTTAATATTTTATTGTGAGGCACCGCTTTATCAATGTGCACCTGTACGGCGCCCTGTGGCCCCGCCCCGCTGGGGAGCGCTACGTGTATGCTTCATGCAGCCATGCCTTTTTTAGGGGGCCAGGCGGTGCTTATTAGTGCCGCATCATTAGCCACACCCCTAGCCTTAGTTTGTCAACTCACTCACTATTTTGCCTTTGTCTAGGTCTGACATAAGGCTATTTCAACTCTTATCTGTTTATGTTATGGGCAATCAGCTCTTATCGCTGTTCAGTTGTTTATAATTGATTATTGAGTTTCATGTAATCAACAATCTGTTAATTGAAACTACACCAGCAGTTTTCACAACTCTCAACACTTGAAGCATGCATTATTCTCAACACTCACTTTTCTTTCCATGTTTTTTTCATCTTCCACAGTGACCATGACTACCAGTCAAATATCCTGACTATTTGCCTTTGTAAGGTCAAGCAACTAAAAAGAAAGTCATGTGTTTTCTATCCGAAGGTGTTGTTTCATTTCATCTACAACAATTTTTTTACGGAAAAGTGTGCTCAAACAATTTTATTTTAACAACGAGGACAAAAGGTCAAATTAGGTATAGGAAACTGCGTGGTTTGCTTGCGTGTATTTAACTAGTTTTGCCTTCATTGGCAATTTTTTAAAGTTACTTTAATGTTTTAAAAGCAGATGAAAGTACAAGCTAGTAGTTGCACTGCAGCAGACTGTAGAATATTGCCTGGATCACAATGGATTGAGACTTAGGTAAGTTAGGTTTAGAATGGAGACACACGGGAGAACACGTCCATTACTGCTAACGTCAGTACTAAGAATGATCTT
>JAQGBX010006462.1:0-12445 GCA_034698745.1 Megaphyllum sjaelandicum
TATTGAAGACTTTTTTTGCTTTTTTAAATAAGGAAGCTTTTTAACTTTAATTTTAGTCAGGCAAAAGTCAGGCAAAAATGAGGCAAAGTCAGGCAAGTCGATTTTTCAAATGTGGTGGCAACCCTGTATATAACCGTTATGCGATTTATGAAATATAAGATTAGAATTTGTTTCAGAGATTGATGCATCCCATGTGTTCAAGATTTGATATTATACGCTTTGTGAGCTGACATACATGTATGCCAATATCAAACATACCAATTTATTTATAGATGGCATACTTATAAATACATTTGAAATTTCCTAAATCTTACTTAACGCCATCTACATTGTATGATGTATTCTATAGGCGGAAAGGGTCACTACTATACGATATTTAAAGTCATACTTGTAGTTACTATTAGAAAATCGTTTCAAAATGAGACTACAAGAAATCTATTAGGGCATTTTGAAAGTGACATATACTGGGTTTTAGGGGATTACGGTGGAAGCAATTAAATGAATTAGTAAACCGCAAGTGCATGTCTCCAAGATCTCATTTTCAAGATGTGCGACTTTTTATCGACATTCATGTGCCGTATTTACCAAAATACAATATACCCTCATTACATGGTAAACCTATACTCGCATACCTGTACATGTAGTTGTATGATTAATCGACTTTATCCATTTTGAGCACATTCTCAAACAAACAAATGGAAAAAAATGCCTTAAATTACTCTGCCCCAAAAACATCAAACTTTCCATGCATATAAAGAAGCCATGCAGACAAAGATGTTAAAATGATTATTTCTACGATCTAATTAAAATTCAAGGTACAGTTAAGCATGCCTTTTCTAGGTTAATAGTTTGGCGATAACGATAATGAATTATTCTCGCTGAAGAAAGCAAATGTTCCACCGATTATATCACAGTGAAGATTCATTAGGCGAACTATAGCTAAAGCTACCGCAGTTTTTTATTATTATATACATGTATAAAGACTGCGAATGGGAGACTGTCTCTTTCAAACATTTTTGCTAACTAACCCAATTAGTTTATTTGGAATTTTGAAGCGTTTGAATTTTCTTAGTTTTGATATGTTTTTGAATCAGTTGATTATATCTATCAACATATACAATAATTGAGATAATCGCAAAGGCGTTAAGCAACTCGCACTTTGGCACTAGCAAAAACATGGGTTCTGTATGATAGCATTGTTTTACTAAGGACTTGATGTTTTTTAAACCAATTAGCGTGATGATTTTTGAACACGTTAATAATACATACCTTCAATTGATTCTCACTGCGTTGAATTATCAAATTCGTAAGCAATCCAATGGTAATTTTTTTTTAAATCTACTGTATATTGGCATGTAATTTTTGATATACGTTGACATGACAGGCATGTGCTGCCGATTTTGTGCAGCGGCCTTTGGCAAGACACGCAACATTTTTCAGCCTACATAATTAAATTTCAAAAAGGTTGTTTCGCAAATGTCCATCGGTTTTGCTTTCCATTTTTGACACCAACCTGCGGCGAGTAAATGAAATGTAATCTAGGGCATATTTGGCGGACACCGCACTTTCGCAGTTTAGGTGTGACTTGATGTATTGTGTCCCGTCTGATTAACAAAAAAATAAACTAATTTCGGATGATGACGATGATGATGATCACCCTTGAAGTATACATTTTCTGATAAAAACTAGTTCTCCCTTAGGCCACTCGGTGTGCTAATCGACCATGACTGAACTTTTTTGTGATTTATTTTTAAGAGTATCTGGCATCAGCTGTCTCTGCCATGTCAGCTTATCTTTGTGCAGGTATAAACTTAATTTAATATTTGTTAATTACTCCGAAGGTAACACGTTGGAACATTGAATGCACATGGACGAGGTTGGGTATTTCGGTTTTTTTAAATGCATGTGATGATATCCATTGTAAAAATGGTTACAAATGCATTGAAGCATCTGCTTGATGGTGTTTCTAGGGTTAAGGAATGCATTGCTAATTACTAAAAGCTCGCGTTTTTTTCTCTATCACAAAAAAATTTATTTTGAACGATACGCTGAGCGCAGACGCTGTGAGACAAATAAACAATTAATGGCGTTGAGCAAGACTATACTCTTCATGGTGGTTTTAGTGTAATTTTTAATTCTGATGGGAACTTAAACGCGGGATTCTTAATGAAATATTCATGATGCATATAATCGAATGATAAGCTATTGTAGACACTGTATATAATTGAAATTGAACTTTTTTATTTATTTTGTAAATGAAGCCCGACGGACTGTATCTGTTGGGACATTATTTTTGATTTCTGTAACTTTGTAGGATGGATATAAAAATCACAGAAAAATGTCATCGATGTCGTGACTGAAATTTTTTATCTGGAATCCCTCTTTTTCCGAAAGATAAACAGTCGAACTTCTTTAAAACTAATCTCAATGAATGTTCATCAAAATTTGTTCGTTTTAAACAAACTAGGCATAGAGCGAATTATCATAAGTCAGTCAAAACATAACTTCGGCAATAATCGTAAGAACTAAATATAAGAAATTCAAAATATACTTACACAATTAAGGTTTCGCAGTGTATTACATAATCTCTGGAAGTACACAATTTTGGTATATACCTAAAATAATCCGTTATCGAAGTTTTTTATTGGGTCTTTTCATGCACATATATACACTGTAGTATAATCTCAAATACAGTAAGCATGCGTAGCTGTGCACCTTTTTGCATGGGATGGTCCTAGCTGCCATTCTTATCGGGGGATTTCCTCGTTAGCATTTTTTTTAATACTGTCTAAACAATTTCGTTTTAAGGAAACGTATTGTTATTGCTTGGAACTCGGAAATTCATTCGTAGCAACCGAAGATTTGTTTTATCAGAATTCGTTTTAAATAAATTAACATTATTCGATGTATTCCTCAAGATGGGGGCCGGCTTGGAAATCAGTTTGTTCTATCAAAAAATTCGTGTTGAGTGCCTTTTTGTTAATAAGGTTCCGCGATAATATGCATGTTGTGTTGATTTCTTTTATTTCACCTTTTCATTTATCTGCAATGAGTTCATTTTTATAACTGATGCACGGCGCACATTTAGCCATGCACGCTAATAAAGTAGCTTAACATAATTGACATTACGACGTTAATCATCGACGAGAATGCTAATATCATACGGATGATTTGATAACTATGTTTGTAAGTCGTTTTTAACAAATACCAAATATCATCTTTCTTTATAAGCATGCAATATACAGTCACAAAGAATTGCATCATTACCCATGCTCAGCAACCGGCTGTTTAGTTAACCGCATTTCAATAAATTAACATTGAAAACAGTTCACGATTAATAATATTTGTTTGCGCTACAAGATTCAGCTCACAATCTTGCTAATTACATGTATTGTTTTGTTCACTTCAGCAGACATTGATTCCTAAAAATTGGCAATTTCGGTTTTAAGTTATGTTATATATACGGCTTATGAAGAGGCATTAAATAACTTCAAATTCATAATCCGTAAAGACACTATTATTCTATAATAGATTATACAGTACATAAGTTTTTTTAATTGATTTTAATCCCTTTTTCCCACAAGATGCCCACTCTCGTATTCGATTTCAGAACAATTAATTGTTGTTGAAGTAAATATAGTTATTCTTTTTTTGTCACGAGATTTGGATAAAGCAATATTGTGGTCTCGAAGTAATTATGACTTCATTTCAATGGAAAAGCTTTTCGACTGACCTCAATTAATTCATTTAATTCACCTTGTACTTGACAGGTTACTACATGTACCAAAATGGGCTGTAAAGGCCAGTGCCATCGTTTGTTGTTTTTTCCTGCCGAAAATAAGGAAAAGGCGATCTTATTATTTGGTCACCTAGAAATTTCAATTTCATTTCACTTTTTTTAAGATCCGATTTGCCTTCTCAGTTTCTTTCGCCGTTTAATTTATGGTTGCTCTACATAATCATTTTATTTGTGGGGCGTGAAATTTAATTTCTTTTCTCGGAGAATCAAAGGATGAATAGCGAAAATCTGTCGAGCGTAAAATATAATAACATTTTCTATAAAAAAGCTACTCGTCAGACCCTGGCTTACTTGGGATTATACTGTTTTCTTTCGCTCGAAATTTCAGCTTTCATTGTAATTAACCGCAGTCTTTCATTGCGAGTCGGTTTCACGGACTGAAATTAATAAAGAACGGCGAATTAATTGTCCTCGCTTTTCTTTATCCGAGAAAGTTTTGAAATCATTTCAATTTGAAGGTTGCTGGCGTGTTTTATTCATTTTGTTTTCTGCACATTCATATGATTTTCTTTATTATTCTTACGCTATTGGCAACCCGTCCTCGCTATAGCTGCGTAACCGGAAAACTCCTTAAAACAACCCATATCCCCATAATTAGAATTAACCGAAGCAACCTATTGATGTTTGGTAAATGTCACTCAAATTGCGAGGTTTCTCTTATTCTTCGCATGCGCAGCTTCTGCTGTCCGCAGTTGAAACTCGTTTCTCATGGGTTTTAAACATGCAATAGAAATTAGAAATAGTTGAAAAATATGCAGTTTTGAAAGAATACCTGGAAAATAAGATGCAAATGCATAGTTCGATATCGAAACTTTTGTTTTAGGTATATATACCTCATGCAACGAATCCTAAATTCCTGTCGTTGTTCTTATTCGAGGTGATCTCGTGACTCGTTCCCCACCTCGTGCCCCCAAATGCGGACGTCTTTCGTACACAGCCCCATTCCAGAGCTTGTTGAACCTCGCCGAGCGCACTTTAACATATTCCGCCATCACGTTTCATATTTTACGACTTTCTGGCGATTTGAACTTTTCTCTAGAAACGAGTTTCTTTAAAACGAAATGTAAGGAACAAAAAAAAATGTGGTCCACCTGGCAGAGTGAACCACTTGATGCACCCATGGCACCCGTTGACTTATGCGGGACAAGATTTTTATTCGGAGCATATACAGAAGGAGTGCTGTTTTCATATGCAAACGCGCGCAATTTCTATTCCTACTTCTTTTATGAATCTGACCCGTTATGTTGACCCCTGCCAGTGAAGAGGTTTTATATTTATACGCAGTGCTCTAAGTATTTATGTTAACAAGTGATTCTCTTCAAATTGTAAATGCAGCATTTGCAAGAATTTAAAATTCACTTTGTCTATTCTCGAACGAATGAGGCTGCAGCTGAATACCGTAGTTTGAGCAACATATATCATTGATAAGATTCTGTATATATCATGCACGTACAAGCGGTTTATAGATAATCATGTGGGCCAAGATTGAAAAATCAGAAGTTTAATTGCATTATAAACCGTAAATTCGAGTTAACCCATATGACTTAATTTGTACGTTATACCCTGCAGGGGTTAGTTCTTTTCGAATAGGTAGTTCATTCTGTCAAAGCGTTCTGATTCACGTTCTCGGACACCACGAACTGAGCAATGTTGACTTTTTCTTTATTGAAATTAATGGTGCGTTTTGTGTGCACCCGTGCAGTAGTTTTCATGCATTTGCTCTAAATTATATGAATTGCTATTTATCGGGGAATTATGGTTTGGTATCAGCCATTAAGGCTTCGGTTTTTTTTGTAACGAGTCGTCCTATAGTCAACTTTCGAAATGTTCGAATTGTTTCGAGAAAATTAGTGTATAGTCGTCGGTTACGATCACAGACTTTTTGTTTTTTCCTTTCGCTATATACAATAGTCAATTTTGCATTTATTTTCGTGTTTATGGCAAATGCGTGCTTGGAAATGAAATTAAATTTGTGATGAGATCGTAAATTGGAACCCGCACGACACGTTGAATTTAAAGTTTTTTGTTTTTTTATCCTTGCTTTTTAATTTAGTCTACTTGTTGCTGGTGACCCTTAAAACGATGCGTTTCAACATAAAATTGCCTGATGCTCATTTCCATTAACATCATTTTTTGTTTTGCTTCTGACAATTTCACGTTTCTTATCATGATTTCGAAATCCAATTTTCTATTTTCAATCCAATTTTATTGTATTTTTAATGGTTGGAAAAGGTAATGAAATTCTTCGAATGATTCACCGAGATCTGGAATAGTCTGCAATTGCCACCGTATAATATACTGTATTTGAAAGCTTTCAAATAGTAAAATTATATAATGGACATTTCAATGTGGTTGACATGGTTTGTCATGTACTCTATTTCTCATTAACATGTCAGTCAATAGATGTTATACGATAACGGGTTATCAACTATATAAGTCTGCTTTGGACGTCGAATATAACATAACATACAGTAACCGTTGTATTGACCGTTAACAGAAAGTGCACGGCAATACTGCATTTCGAAAGGTACTAGTTTACCGACATCTTCTACTTAACGTACATAACTGGTTCCTCAAGCCTGTTCGTAACTTGAATGTTCGCTTCTTAAATATTGTTTTCCCTTAGGAATCAATGCAAAAATAAGTAATTCATGTCTTGGCTGTTCAGACTGGTGTTTTAGTCCACCTTCTTGAAAAAGCTGGTCAATAGTTGAACAAAACTTTTGTTTTCTTGTTAGCCATGATTCGCAACTTTTTCAATGCAATATAACTTTACCAAATAAGATCCACTGTAAATCTAAGTACAGAGAAATGGCCGTGAGATTAAAGTATCTTGAATTACGCTCATAAATCTCAATCGTTAATAACGGTTGTTATACAGAAGCTTTACGAAGCGTACTTTGGCAGTCGTGAATCACCGGGTAAAAAATCTACACGGTCATTGGTTTAAAAAATTCACTCAAGGTAATCGCTTTTTATTATAAACCTGTGATTGCATTCCTTGTGCACACACGACTTTATGGCTGCTATAGTACGATTAGTAAAGCTTCTGTCTGAGTTCCACTAATAACAGCATCTTGTAAATTGGTCCGTTTGAACGCACCTTACAACAAATTATCAATTTTAGACAGGAGCGTTAATGGAACTGAGTCTGAAGCTCAAAGTAGTTAGTAAGCTGGATATTCGTTAAGCAGGGGTTGCCTAGCTGTATCCTTTTTTCATTTAAAATATATTGAGTGCTAACTCTACATAACATTGTTCTTTCGATCTACACCTTAAACTTATCCAAAATAAGTTTATAATGACCATCGATGCATGCATGTGTCTACACTTTCGCATGTGAGCTATTGTACATGTATTTCATAAAGACGAAAAACTTTTTTTCTCAAAAGAAGCAAGTTTAAAAGTCATTATTTACATGATTTGCTATAAAGAAGGTCTAGTTTCGTCCCGAAGAATTCTATTTCTTCTTTGTGTGAGATATATTTTTCAAAACTCTGCCACAATAACCCTGTAACATAAATGGGGAAAAATAGGCTTGCGTTGTTTCTTTATTAATTTTTTTTAGCTAAAATGGTGAATTTCTTATTGACCGCAGACGGAGAAATGCAGGGATATTTATGCAGGACTTTCTGGGTGGAAGAAAAAATTGCGGAATTTATAACAATTTATTTGCTATAAAAATTGTAACGAAATTCTCGTGCCAGTTTAAATTGACCTTATTTGGTGCAAGTTATAGAGAATTTTCGTGTTTTATGAAGACTTAAAAGAAAGCGATCGGCGATGTTGAAATTTGTTTATTGATAAAGCACTGCTTTAGTTGCATTACATATTGTATATAGGCCATTTGAACCATTTAAAGCGTGAAGCGTGATTTTATTAGTAATTTAGATATGATAAAAAGTGATCTATTTTATGCAGGTATATACGTGTTGTCGATTTACGTCCATTTATTTAAATATAACTCCAACATGAATTACGATTTGAAGGAAATATATTATATATTTAAAAAATGTGGCTGAACTCCTTTTGAGGACAAAACGTGAAATGTTTACCTTTTTATTTTAATTTAATTTTTAAATCTTAAATATGATATCCAACAGATTCAGTCAGTATTCATCATTATTTTTTGGTTAAGTACATTTTAGTTTGTAAAAAATAATTGGTATGTGGTCGGTTTCTCGGTCAGCTTATGCAGTGCGTCTTGCAGATGTTCTAGTGATGTTATTTTTCTTTAATGTAATTTTTAAGGTTAGTTAAACGTGTTTAAGAAGCAGAAATTAAATTTAGGGCACTTACATTGAGAACGCTATTTTTATTTAAATATGTTTTTTAATGTTGCACTTACCAACCATGTTGTTGTTTGCACATACGAAGGTATTTCCTTATTTTTCCATGACAGCCTAAAGTGGAGGGTAATTTCTATGCGATGACATGGTTCTTAGTCATTCTCCTAAACAAAACCTTTAATAAGTGCATTGTTATAAGTTGACATGGAAAAAATGTATACATAAACTTAAACCTACATGATGCCATCTGAACTAAATATGTTTTTTAAAGGCAAATCATGTTTGTTAGCAACACACGCACGCCAAATATTTGTTCAATCATTATTCTGGTTTTGTGAACTATGTCCAATGTATGATGTCAGGTCGCACCAATAGAACTTACAGCTATTGTTGAAAATGGGAGTTGCATTGCGCTTCTTGTTCTTGTTCTATAGCTTTAAAACTAAATATCTACTAAAATACGCGAGAAAATTATACCTTTCGAAGAATAATTTTGTTTTAATTTAGATACCTAAATTGATAATTTAGGCAACTTCTGTCGTTTGGCACCCATTTCAAGCATCCACATGTTTGCATTTTTTATGCCTATTTTATATTCACAGCATTTGTGGCTTTCTTCCAAACATAACCGAAAGTTTATTCAAATCTAAATGCAATGGACTGCATGGAATTGGTGTCTGGCTGTCAGCTCTATCCAACACTATCTGAAGCAATTTCAATTTCTTCTTCTTGTTAAATTTGATGCGAATATTCGTTATTGTGTTAAGATGGATTTCATCTTAGTGTGTTTGCACTAATTTCTTGCGAGCATTAATCTCCTGATGAAGGGTTGATACCCGAAACATAGAGAAAAATAAATATTGGCTGCAATATGTGTCAACTTAAAACATCTCGCACAAATTGTTACAACTGCAGCCACTTGAAAGGATGGATCACACCTTTTATGGTGTCTGTTGTGTCTAATTTACGACAACTTGAAAGGAAAACAAAAACATAACGTAATTATTCGTTAGTAATTTTGAAAGTAATTCGTTGAAAAAAAATGATAAAGCGAATCTTTGAAAAAGTGAACTGTGAGCTCTTTCATCCTTTGAATCTTATTTCTGTATCTTCCCATAATGCATATTCGCATCATGTTTATTCGGGTAAGATTTATAGTTATTTATGTGCACAATTAGATAAGAGGGCCAATATCATTTACTGCATGATTCGCACAAATTAAAACGCACGCTTTAAAGTATGCAGTTTTATTATTACGTCTGTTAAAGCAAATAAGGTCAATTTTATTTATACTAAATCTTTAAAAATTAAAAAGTATTGTCTAGGCAGCTTAATATATTATCGTGAATTAAGCATATTTTCACACACATATCTTGGACATATCATAACATCACCATTAAAGTATTCGAGACTTTCTATGGAAACCAATGAAATCATAGAGTTTGGATTGGTTCCATAGTGAAGAGTCGACACGAACTTGGTCACTTAATATTACAACAAGAACAAAAGTACCAATTAGGTTAGCTTTTAATTTGCTGACAAAGACTATTTTCTGAGTTTACTTTCACTAAGTAGGCCTTTGGTTCCAATATTTACCTGACCTGGAATGCTGTCTTATAACACCGTGATACATAATAAAGTAGCACGTTGTTATTCAATAGTTAGTGTAAATTGACAACAAGTAAATAGGAGTAGACACCTGTTGTTCACTTCGCTGTCATCCTATTTAGCTGGATGATGAGTTGAACTCTGTTTTGAAAGGGGCCAGAAAAAAATGCCGCAATAACTTTCTTTTATTAATAATGATAATGAAATGCAACCAGCGCACCCCCCGAATGGTGTTCGATTTAGATGAAAGAATATTACTGGACCTAAGGCGCCATATTGTCTTTTATGACTTTTTAGTGTTTGTTTATTGGTGACCCAAATGGGGAAATGTGGTTTATGGATTTCTGTTTTATGTAGGTTGAATACTTTGTGAACGTCATTGCAACGCGATGACGTCATCCAGTCGCATCGAGAAGACCTCAATTTGTTTCACTCAATTATTAATCGAACCGCAAATGAGGATGCGAACCATTGCCGTAACCGGAATTGGTTCCAAATCGGACGTAATTTTTTCTTCGTAGTAAATCGAGGGAGATTATGCACGCGAGACCTCTAGTGGCAATGTTCTTTTCGCACAAATGAAACACTCTTAATGAAATTGGAGCGCCGTTTTTGTCCCGAGGTTGTTGACATGGAATGTCGATTAATCTAATATCGAACATACCAACAGTAATGCATTCTTTTGAGGTACTTATTACCTAATTAATCTGCATCATAAGCGGAACATGTTCAACATTCCGTCTTAAACTGTCCTGCACTGCTGTGCAGTGTTAATGGTTGGTCCTTGTTTGGCGTAACGGTGCTGCATTACTTCCACATTTGCGTCGAACATTTGACATTTTCAAAGTGGTACACGATTGTTTATTGGCTCCACTTCGTGCCACAAATTAATGATATCGAAGGAAGCTGAGATTTCTCCTTCCCCCCCCCCCTTCTTCCCATCCCTTAATTCTGTAATTTTCTTATTCACTTTAAATATAAGTACATATGTATTTTCAAGTATGCATTAATTCATGGACAACCTTTAAATGTTGATGGATTGGCATGTAGTTATTTCTTTATGATATAACAGTAGACAGTGTTGTGCATTGAATATATTCATACTTCCTGATATTCCTAAAATATATGAGGTTGTAACGATGCGTGTCATCTATGAATTGAATATCAACCACGTGATGCACCTCGCTTTTCTGGCCTGGCAGTATGTCACGACATTGGTTGATAGTTCGTTAAATAGAGACTATAGATATATTTGATCGCATTTCCTTAGACTGCTTAGAGGATGGTGAACTTCTGATGCAGTACAGCCTTTGAAAGTTACTATGTCGAAATTTAAAAATTAAATTAATATTGAGCTTAAGTTTGGATTTTGACACAAACTTCCTCCTTTTATTTAGAAAATGTGTTAAACGCTTCTTTAGGCAGAATTCTGGGTTTCTCATACATGTAAGCGTTAATACCAGACGCTCCTCAGAGCGTTTCCTCTACCAAATTCAATTTTCCGATTTTTTTATTCCATTAACCAATCGCTTGCGTGTTGGTAATAATCATGCCAACAAAAAAAAATGTAACAAAAACCAAAACCACAAGAAAGAATCTCCTTTTATATATCCTGCCAGCCCGCTGATATCCCTTTGATTATCTCCAATCGTTGATCTAAGCACGTTGTTAATTGAAAACTAGATTGTCTAAGTTAATCTTGATAAGATAGAAATGAAGTTCTGATTGACACGTCATAGACCTACTTCTTCTCAGTCTTCCATCGATCATTGTTTTAAATTCAAGATGGCGGGGGTTTTGTGGTTTTTAAGTATCCGCCACACATCGATTGCTATTTACGAGAAATTAACTAACTTTGAAGGCTTGCTTAGCTATAATTAACAAAGTTTAGATTAACGTCGGCTTCTTATCGAAGTGCTAGCATAATTGCAGCACCCTGATTGAAGGCTGAAACTGTAAAATAGGTTGTTGTCGATCGCGAGGAAGCAACACAGGGGCAATTAAATTAGGTTTTTTAATTTTTTACTTGGGATTTTCAGATTCTATACACTATTGGAATGCCATGCATTTAACGTTTTACACTCGCGCACATTTTACGAGTGACCCAAAGTCTATCTCAGTTCACCAAAAATCTCCCCTATACCGGGTGGAACAGATCAAAAGAAACATTAGAAACTCGGTACTTAATGACAAATAAATCAATTATGGACTGGAATAATGAATTAGGGTCTTGTAACCTAAACTGTGAGGGCTCAAAGTTATTCATAATCATAGTTATTCGATTGCTAGCTTCCGAAGTACGCATTGTAACAGTACACGTGTAAATTGGAAACCTGCTGTAGAGAATGGAGAAACAGGACTAGCACAACAAACAGAACAAAATTCGGACAGAAAGGACGGGAGATACTGGCAATCAAACATTTCTTCAAATGCTTCCCTACTTGACACTCGGAACATGCAGGAAAGTGAACCTAGAGAACTTAAACGTCCTTCTAACCCACGCAGTATACGAAATATACGGAAACCAGTGTACACTCAAGGGCCGGTTGCACCAACAGAGGTTAAGAATAACCCAAGGTTAACCCACTGTTGTGTTGTACACGCACGGGTTAGGTTAAAAATGAAGAGAAAGGTTAACCCAGCCAGTAGGCAGAGTTAACCTCGGGTTATTGGGAAAAACAACATGGCGGACACTAGGGATGAATCTGATGAAGCTAGGGAATTGCGCGTGCACGTGGAAGCCAGCATG
>JAQGBX010006463.1:0-12445 GCA_034698745.1 Megaphyllum sjaelandicum
TTGACATTTTTGTTTCCATGCTTGATATTTTTTCAGTTTCTTTGTTGTTTTTATTTTAAAAAATCATTGGGACCAATAAAATTTTTTGCAATTACACTTTATGGAGGTTTTTTGATTTTATACATGGGTCCCTATGGCGGGATCAGCATATTTTTTTGATTTTAGAGAGGATTTGATTTTACACGGGTTGATTTTAGACAGGTTCTATTGTATACAGTATTGGAAGATACATTAGATATATTTTAAAAATGTGTCTGTATAATTTTGATTATTCTGGAAGCACCATTTCCCAACCTTTAGGACTACCGTTTTTGAATTTCTAACTTTAGTAATGCATTTTAATGTTGCATCTTAAAATATGAGCTTGGGCAGGCGTGGACTATATAAGTAGATGAAAGTCCATCGTTTTTGCCCCATCATTTGATTTGCAGCGTCGCCAATTTTACCATTAGGCAGACATATGACTAAAAACAAATTTCCCAGGGCTGACCGTTTATGGTCTGACACAGATCGTTTATAATATCGGCCACGCGATGTATCGGACATTTTTTGTTGTGTTTTCCGTGTTCTGCACTGGCACGTACATGTGCTGCGTAATTCGTCTTTCCGGTTGGGTTTATCTCAACCTTAAATGTTCGACGTGCTCCATTTGTTTGCTTTGGAAATATTTTTCGCTTCATTGATAATGGTATGCGCCTAAGAAGTCATGCATGCGCTTCTATGCACTGCCACACTGCTAGTCTGCGAGGAACGCAGTACATTGGCCGATGAATCCGAGCAATTTTTATGAAGAATATAAAAGTGCTGCGGCGCCGTCTGCAAGAAACAAGGTCAATGTACTTTACTCACGAAAATCTTTATCTTTGAAATTCAAGAGGGACTGCTCGTAGCAACGTGCCTTTCGAAAGTCGCTGATGCAGTCTTGGCGATGGCCAAAGAGGTTCTTCATGCTGTTTTTATGGTAATGGACAAGAATTATCAATGTAGGAGTTAATAGTTCAGGATTATTTCAAGACTGAGAAGCATGGTTTTCTTAACGAGTTTATTACATCGATCAAAACTAACTTTGTTTGTTGCTTAAAAAGAATGGGGAAATTTAGTTGCTTGTTCGATATAAAACAAAGTCTGTTTATTGCTTAAAAAAATTGTAAAATTAGAAATATTTTAAAAATGAGTGATCCTATAGAGTAGACGAATCCTATTTTATAGTAAATATATATATTTTTTTTAGAAAATGATTTTAGTTATTTGGTGTTTTCTTTTTATGGACATACCAGGAGTATTCGGACATGAGCTTTAATAAGCTCACTTTTGACGGTCGTGAAATCACGTGTACAAAATCAGAATGCTATAATACGTTTAAAAATGAGCTTTTAAGAAATCGTTGTTTTTAAATCAAATCACGCATTCCTTTAACACACGTGATTTTATGAATGCTAAATCGGTCATTTGTAAAACTTCTTTCAGAGTACCCCTATTAATTGAATCATTTATGAAAAAAAATAACGTTTGGTCAGCAAAATTTTCTTGGCTTTTTTTTTTTTTTTTGCTTTTAGCTTTTATTTTACAAGATGTGAAATTGAAAGACATTGGACACTCTAACATTATAAAACTTAAGAGTTTATAATTAACGCATTTTTAGAATGTTTAGACAAGCGTGTTTATACCTTCAGAATCGGTGGTGCAGATTTTGAATTGTTGCATATGAGTCGAATGTAGGCCTACGTATAGATCACGTCATAGCGAACACTTAGAACATGTTTATAACAAGATAAATGTATCCAGAACACGTTTAGAACACGACGAATGTTCTTAGAAGACGTTTAGAGAACGACACATATTCTTATAACACGTTTAAACACAGCAAATGTTCGTAGAACACGTCTAAACCCAGAAAATTTCCCTTGGACACGTTTAGAACACGACAAATGTCCAAGAACACGTTTCGAACACGACAAATGTTCCTAGAACACGTTTCGGACACGACAAATGTCCCTAGAGCACGTTTCGAACACGACAAATGTTCCTAGAACACGGTTTGAACACGACAAATGCTTTTATAACACGACAAGTGTTCCCAGAACACGTTTAGAACATGACAAGTGCTCCAAGAACACGTTTAGAACATGACAAATGTTCCCAGAACATGTTGCGAACACGAAAAATGTTTCCAGAACACGTTTCGAACAGGACACACATTTTTTAGAATACGTTTAGAACACGACAAATGTTCCCAGAACACGTTCAGAAAACCACAAATTTTTAAAATGTATCTCTATACAACACTCATAACGCGTGAAGTCATAGCTATACTTTCCTACTACTATCGCCCAAATTCCCTTCTACAGGCAAAAACTCGGCTATAAAATCCTATCTCCTGATGTGATTTTTCGTTGAATTTCATATTTTTTGGCCATGAACGGACTGAGATCTAAGCTCTGAGTGCATGTATTCAAGCAGGTCCATCAAAGGTGTGTGTATAAAATCTAAATCGGGTTAATATTTTACTTATGAGAATAAATTTTGGATTATGGGACAATAAGTTAAAGGCAGCTGTTCAAATGATGACGCCGTTCGATTTAAGAGAGACATTTTTCATGAGCTATTGAAAATCAATTTAAGCCCCGTAGCAGATGGCAGAATCATTTGTTCCGCACATTTTTCCGCGACATACTCCCACTTCCGAGTAAATCGTTTCGTATATCATTTGTCTCGCTTTTTTTTTCTACCCCCACACGAATTGTTTTTTTTTAAATATTTTTAACCCGATCAAATCCCATTTGCTGATGAAATTTGAGGCCCTCAATCCATGCCCCAACTCAGATTATTGCGGTTTGCGAAGATGAAATTATCGAGGAATTGTTGGCGTAATTATTTTCGAATTAATTCCGGTTATGTCCGTGTTATGGGAAAGATAAAAAAAACGAAACAACAATGCGTGACGGAAATTGCGAAGCTCAAACAGACGCGATTATTTTCGTAATGGTTGTCCTAACGAATTGTTACAACGAATGCGTGCTTGGGGGCATTCCAGCGAAGGGCCTCGGCAAAAATAGCAGTTCGCACTTTTCGCAGTTAGCTGGTCGAGTCACGGCAGCAACACTGACGCAATTTTAGTACACATTAGGGACCATTAAAACAGGACGTCTTCAAAATTTTCCCAAAATTGGACTCCCCCCTACCTTGTGTCCGGTCAATCAGGACCCCCCTCCTCATCAACCTCTATACTACCATTCGGGCGTCCTAAACTTAAGAAAAATTGTATTTGGAAAGTTTTGACAGTTTTGCAAATTTGAACTCGAAAAACGTACATTTTGTACTCTGAAAAGGTTGTGAATTTCACATTTTGTCCTCAGAATCTGCTGGAAAGATGGCACATTTCTTCTCAGCTATGTGTTCCGAATCTTATTTTTTATTTTCAGTTTCAAGGAATGTGCTCTTAGATTTTGACAAATTTCTGTTGCTATCAAAATGAAATAGGACACTTTCGTGTGACAATTTGGAAACGCAAATTGTGTATAACATACAACATGTGCTGTTTTAAATCGCATTGTAAATTGAAATCGGAGATTTGAAACATATAAAAACACGTCATTAAGAACACATTATGTTGCCATTTTAGGGCACGAGCATATAAACAACTGACACAATAGGGAAATAAAACTGTTGAAAGCTATGTTTTTTGTTCCGAATTTTTATTTTTAGTTTCATGGAATGTTGTTCAAGGTTTTGACAAATTTATTTTACTGTGAACAATTTTAGGAACGTTCGGGAACCCTCTTGTGACAATTTGGTAAATTCGTAAATCAGTATCAGTGATTTTCACATTATCTGATTCCAAGGTTTCGACAACTTTGTGTGGCAGTGAAAGTACATGTATATTATTAGAACACTTTCGTCTGACAATGTGTGAACGTTATAAAGGTTTTCATTCATTCTTATACGTCATACTGTAATTCAACATTAGCGATTTGAAAGTATAATTAAAGACACAATTGGTTGCGATTTTATGACACAAACATACAAACAGATGTCAGAATGGAAACATGTCATTCACGAAAGGTGTTTTTTGATGCGAAATTTTATTCTAATTTTCATGGAACTCGGTCAAAGGTTTTGACAACTTTGTGTTGCTGTGAAAAATTTTAGGAACACTCATGTGCCGATTTAGGAACGCGATTTGTGCTAAAGTCGTAAATTAAAATCAGTTATTTCTAAAGCCAGATATCTCCAAACCAAAGCTAAATACTCGAAACTTAATTGAAACCGTGTGTACACGCTCAGGTTTTGAAAAACTAGTTTGTATACATTTTTTTTATAGACACTAGTTCACGTTGAAAGTTTCAGGTTTGTGGTTTTTTGATTTGGTTTGGTATCTAATTTGTACACGACTTAACGCTTCAAAACATAACTAAGGACACAATTTAAAAAAACTGCTAAAAGTAAAAACATTTTTACGCTTAATTATTGCAAGTTGTACATAAAAAATATTTATTTTTAATTAATAATTTGTAAATCTATTTTTAGCTTAATAAATTGCTGTTTGTTTATAAAACTCAAATATAGTTGTGGGAAAAAAAATATTTTCTTAAATATTTATCAATTCAATTTTTAGAAAATGATCTTTTTTAAAATCATCACGGAATACCATATACTTTACTCAGGCAGAAGTTTTACGAATTTAACGTTTGGTATTCGTAAAGTCACGTGTGTAAAAAATATACAATAAATGGGATTTACCGGTAGCGATTACCTTGATGTATTTATTTGTTAACTCAATTACCGGGTCAATTTTACACGCTTTTCTTCAAACCCGCCAAAGAAACGATCAATAAATCTGATGTCTGAGTACCCCATATCAATTTTACCAAATGAACTGCATGGGCAGATTTTATCATTATGTCAGGTTTGGATTTCCTGTTTTAGAGGGGATAGTTTTCAGAGAACATAAAAAATCCTTAAAAAGTAAAATTTTTATGAAAATGTCGTTAAGGAGCAGGCATCATATACATCATTGATGCCAAGCAACTTGTCTTAACTTCACTATTTCAGACATGTATTTCGTTGAAGGCTTTTCATTACGACTCACTGACATTATAAGCATTGTGACACATTATATCTACTGACAAAATAAAGTGGGGCATTTAGAGAATTTAATCACTCTGTTATTTTTATCAAATCGGCTCGTACAACCGACAGCTGAACCTGAAACTGACATGTTTATACTCAAGTTCTGTTCCATATGAGCAGTTGAGCATACTAGCTGCAAGCCACATTTTGACGCAGATCAAATTGCCAGCTATAATTTTTTGTTTCAAGGATTTATCGTTAATTGAACTACTAAATTAACATTTATAATAGTTAAATTTATTATTATTTTTTCCCCAAACGTTTTCCATTGCATTAATTATCGGTATTTGCTAAATAGAGTGAAAGAGAAACATCGACAATATTAATGATACTAATTTACTCTTCTACAGCCGTATTTCATGACGGTATTGATCGAATTTTTCAAAAAAAAAAAACAGCACGGTGCTACAGTTATAGACGGTCTCTATATAGAATAGTCTTTGGGATTAACATCTGTGTTGGATCAAGGAGAAAAGAAAATTCACGTTTTTAGGTTAATGTAGTTTAAAATTTTGGTCCTATTTATACTGATTTAGTGAGTGAAATAAGAAGAATATTCGATTCGTGCTACGACTCTACTGTACGTCAAAATTTAATGTATCACTTAGTCTACAAATCTATGATACAATGCACATGCGTATAGTTTGCTACTTGTGTTTCCAGACTATATTATCAAGTTCCAAAAGAAAAATGTGTTCCACACATGCACTTATTAAAATGCATTTTCAAAATACATCCTCGTCAATGTATATTAAAATGCATTTTCAAAATACATCCTCGTCAATGTATTGTAAAATGCAATACAATGTGCATAAGACAGTTCAATGGTGAATCTAAACATATTTTGAAATGAATTTTAAATGCCTTGTAATATTTAATCTCTAATATTGTTTAAAAATCCTTAGTTACCAAAGTTTGTAACAATAATGCATTATTAATGCATATTTAAATTTATTCTCATAAATGCTGCATTTTAAACAGCATTTATTAAATACATCCTCGTTAATGCATTTTACATTTTTTTAAAATACATTCTCGATGATGTATTTTAAAATGCATCACAATGTTCCGATCTATTACACATTTTCAAATGATTTGTTAAATGCATTATAATGTTCCATACTATACATATTTTATTTTAAAATGCTTTACAGCGTTTCAATCGGTTACATACCTACATGGTAAGGAAATGCATTTCAAAAATGCATATAGATTGGGACACTGAAATGCATTTCAAAATGTATTTTCAATGTATTATGAAATACATTTGTAAATACATTTTTAGAAATACATTTCTAAAAATGCATTTTCAAAATGTATTTCCAAACGCATTTTTAAATACATTTTTAGAAATGCATTTTCGGTGTCCCAATCTATATGTATTTTAAATGCATTGCAAATTCATTGCAATTTATTGTAAATGCATTTCTGTTCAATGTGGGCGATCCTGTTGGTGGTTAAATTTAACAATTATTGTTGGGGATATGCGATGAATTATTGGCTGACCTAAGGGGTGGACTGCTTCGAGTTTTGTTTTCTTGGTAAGGGATTGTTAGATGTATGAAGAGTTCTCTCAATTGAGACTCCCAGGCTAGAATGGGAGGTAGAGGGGTTAGACCAAAGATAATGCACGACTCTTCTCGATTAGTTTTTAATTTCCTCAAGTTTATTAGTAATTGTGTTAAATGTGGTTTGTAAGTTTGGATCTTGCTGAGTAGGGACAATGTGCTGATTGAAAAGTGGATATATTAGCTTCAATTTTTTGTAGGCGCATCTCTGTGGGGGATTTAAAGAGCGTAAACAAGTCCTGCAGGCTTTGGATTTTAGCTTCGATAGGTGTGAGTTAGTAATGATACAAGGTATATTTTTAAAGTTATATCTTGTTCAGTTTGTTTTTCGGAAATGGCTTCCACAGAGGCTAGTATGCAGTTCATCAGTTGTGCCATCTGGGGTACTGTTACGCCATCTTGCTCAGTGGGGCTTAAAAGAGCCTTCCTCTTTGATGGGTTTGTCAGGACTAGGGACGGGGTTCTTCGGAGAGGGAGTGGTGTTTACTTGATGCGGGCTGGCAGGGGTAGAATTCAGTTGTGACGATGAGGATGCAAGGGTGGGCTTTGGTGGGCAGGGGTTCGGTTCTATGCCAGAGGCAAGCAGCAGGTTTTGGATTTGTAATCTTGAGTATTGGTTGGGCGCAAGCTCAGGTTTGATATGGGAGGCATTATACGGTAGAGGTTGGTTGGGTGCTGGCTGACTAGTCATCTGTGGAATGGCATTACGTTGGAAGGATGTAAAGTCGTTACTTGGGTTAAGGTTAGTTATGATGAAAATGAAGAGCAACACATACATGTGGGTACGTGCATGTTGGAAGCTGGTTAGATTTCGAGGGTGGTAATGCGTTCCTCCATGAAAGTAGCCAATCGACACCCGATGCTGCATCAATGAAGTACCCTTGGTTAGGTGGTGGTACTGCAGTCTTATCCCAGTTGTTTACAAGCAAATCTTCTGTGGTTGTTCACTTTTGTTATACTTTCCTGTGTTTATTTAATTTTTGTTTTGTTTTTTTGTTGTTTTATTTATTTTTGGTTAAGATCGTTAATGTAACTAGTGTTATTTCTAAAAGTGATTTGAATTAATTACCAGAATTCAGTAATGTTGGATTAAAATCCAGGTGTGACTGGAGAGCGTAGTCACAGTAATAATACGGGTCAGTTGCGACAATTGGCCTATATGCTCCATGTGAGACGATTAAATTTCTTTCTCCCTTTCGTTTAAAGTTTTAATGTTTTGTGATTGCTTTGTTGGAAATATAGTGGTAAGAATTTTTTCAATTAAGTAATTCACTTCCTGATTGCAAAATTAAATAAGGAAAACAACTTGCGTTCAAAGCGAGGAAGAAGAGAATTTAATGCTATAGAAATTAGAAGCTACTTCTTGCCTAACTTTTTTAGAAGTTGTAACAAAATGGTCAAAGGAAATAGTTAAACTTTTAGCTCTGCATATGATTACCATAAACTGCTGTTCATTACCATAAAAGTATGCGTTTAGAATTTATAATCACCACAAGACTGTTTAAAAATGCTATGTCTGGAAAAGTAAGATCCTAAGGTCGGGTGTTATGTTTTACAACAAAAATATATAGAATATATGATAGCTGAAAATCGAATTAAACATCCATGAACGTTACGGAGTATTATTAGTATTAAGGTCATGATGGTAGGATATAGAATTTTAAATAAAAAATAGACAAAGAGGAAATATTGAGTTTGTTTGCTAGCTGCAGCATTATGGAAGTTTCGACCATGCGCATACCTTTAAAATGGAGTATATATAACGTCTGCTTTAGGCGATAACGCTATCTAACTCGATATAAGAGAACCTATTTCTGGCAAAAGCATTTTCAATCCATCAAGCAGGCTATATTTTAACAGCAAGTTGTTTGATAAATGGGAATTGCTTTTGAAAGAAATCAATTCTTCTATGTCGCAAGAGATTGTCTCTTATGATAACATCCAGTTTTTGGTAAAGGTAAAGCAAATTGGCTGAAATTTCTGGTATTCTTAATCAGTTAATATTCCTGGTTTATTGGTGAGGATCTTAATCGTTCAACTGATTCATTTAGAACTTGCAATTTACTTCTGTGTAAGAAATATTTTTACATCATGTTATAGTAATGTTGTTAAACCAAATCCACGAGCATGATATATCAGAGTGTTGTATATAAATGAATGTGTTATTCCATTAGGGTGAACCGTGAACAGACTGAGACCTAGGGCCGGGAGCTCTAGGGAGCTCTAACAGATGTTTACAAAATTGAAAAAGTGCATAATTTATGTAGAGAAATACAACAAAACGACTGCAGAAACACATCATTAACCCACAGCAACGCCGAAAAAGAAGTATGAACACCATAACGGTATAAAGAAATGTGTGAAGTTTTCAGTTATTATGTTTTTAAGCCAATGCAAAATCTTTTATTTAGTACAAACGTTTCAAGCATTCGTGGGATTGCAGTTGCAATTTCCATATTAAGGAGGCAATTTCTATGAACATTCGAGTTATGCTGTGCAGCCATAACTTTCTTTATTGTTCTATTATGATATTTAACTCTTTAAAATCACGAAACAAATCATTTGAACGTACATGTAGGTATGCAAATGCTTCTGAAAAAATTGTATATATCGGTTACCGTTTTATGTGATTTAAACAAAAGGTGATGCAAATACAGTAAAACCTGTTAAGGGTGACCATCAAAAAAATGCTATGTTATAATGTTAGTCACTGTACACTGGTGGTCACTAAACAAGGAATGCCGGAATTAAATTAAAATAATGAACATGTACACTATACTTATACATGTAGACTAATTCATGTAGTAAAAAAACACAATACCAAAAAAGTAAAGAATCGTCATGTCCATGTGCATTACTTACAGTATATTTATTGCCTTATTACACATTTATTTTTTTAAAGAAAAAGTTAAGTTTTTCTTATTTAAAATGCTTTTTTGCTTCTTATGATCATGTTTTTAGTAATTTTTTCGATCTGAATAACATGATTGTCTGAATTACTTGAAAACCATTAGGGTTAAATCAGGATGTAAGGTGACTAATTTGTTACTTGGTCACTTTTTAAGGTACATTAACAATGTAAAAATTGCGAAAAAAAAACACACCCTGGTCGCCTGTACACTATAGACAAGCAGGTGGTCACTATAAATACTGAGAATTTTTAAGAAGGAAATGTACACTAAAAAAATTCATACTCTAAAAAGTCGTCAACATAAACAAGTGATTAGCATTCACCTGTAGTTTAATGTAGTTTGATTTAACAAAATCGCTTAAACACCAATAATGAACATTACTAACCTGCACAGAACATTAGAATAATCGTAATCAACGTTTTACTATTCGGAAAACTAAGGTGCGGGGCCATACTTAAAAGTGATTCTCGTGCACTAGCCAAATTCCGTCTATTTTTGGGTCGTCATCAGACACAAGCAAGTGTGAAAAATTATTGCATTTTTGTGCATTAAATCTAGCATGCTAAATCTCACAAAATCAAATGTATGAACATACTGAATCAATAACTTATTAAATTACCTAATTTCACGAAGCATTTAATAATTGTTTTAATAGGATTCATGAGAATCTTGGTCCCCTGATGCAAAGTAAAAGTTAGATAGAAAACGAAATAATAGTTGTTTCAATTTAATTTGCTCGTAAATGTAAACTGATCCGTTGTCTTCCTGCTGTCGTAATTAAATTTTGTCGTAGAAATCTCAACGAAACGCTCCTTACAAAAGGCCATTGTTCCAAGAACCCTTGCATAATTCGTTTCAAAGCCCTCCTGGAGAGCGCTGAAATTAAGCTGACGAAAATCGTCTTTGTGTAAAATTAAAAGCTCGGATTTGCCTCGTATCTGATATAATTTATAATCAGCAACCCACTTTATCTATTGTTTTTTCGAGATCGAGTCGTTATTTGTCGCACTGTAGCTGCAATTGAGCGAAATTGACACTTCAGTCGAATTACATCCGATTGACAATCAGTTTTTTTCGTTGCTAATGACGGTGCATTGCATCTTTTTGTGCAAACTTTGGCAATGATCACATGGCCTTAACTGCACGTACTCTACTTTTAATTCAATTTCTCGCCTCTAAGACCCTGCTTAAATGCTTTATAAAAAAACGTCACAAAACCTTCTTCGATAAAAGGCGAGTCTGATTAGGCCACGTGATCATTAATCACGGTTGATAACCTGTCGTTATAGCGTCGATAATCAGTTTTTATCTGGCGAAATGCACGAGCAGAGATGTCCTCTTGAAACTGGCAAACATATGCCTGCAAGTTTCGTCCTATACAATGTATATGGATCGTTCCTATACAGTAAAACCTGTAAAAAGTGGCCACCAAAAAATGCAATGTTGGTCACTGTACACATGTGGCCACTATACAAAGAATGCCTGAATTTAATTAAAATAATAAACATGTATACTGTACTTGTATATATAGACTGTAAAACATGTATTAAAAAACCACAAAACCATAAAAGTACAGAATCATCAGGTCCAAGGGTTAAAGCAAGATGTAACGGGACTCATCTGTTATCTGGTCACTTTTTAAGGTACATTGGCATTGTAAAAACTGCAAAAAATACAACACACACTGGTCACTATACAGAGACTTTTTATGCTGGAAATTCACGCTAGAAAAAAACAAAACACTAAAAAGTGGTCAACATAAACAGGTGATCACCATTCAAAGGTGGTCACTTTTCCAGGTTCTACTGTATTTCGCTATATATATACGAATTTCGTGAACAACGATGCTTCACTCACTCACTCGTACAAGATGAAATATGGGCTGCAAACATGAAAGATTGGGAAATGAGGGAAAGGAAAGAGCAGAAAAGAAGAAGCACAAAATATTATATTAAAAGATTCGTCTAGGAATTGTAATTGCGGCCTTATGTAATATTCGTAGTCAGATTTCTCGTTTTTAAAAAAAACAAGGTTTCGTTGTTTGAGCAATTGCTCATCATTCTAGGAGCGAGAGAAAATATGCATTTTCCAAAAGCGATGAAATAGACATAAAGGGGATATTGATTTTTGTTTGATTGTGTGTCTCTCTTTAATCTTATTGATTTGCAAATTGAGCTTTATTTGCTTCGTGCGGATAAGCAGCTTTTTTTTCGCCACTTCGGAGATTATTACTTTTTTTTGTTTGTTTTGTTTTGAAAACCCCAGTTTGATGATTACACACGATAATGGAATACTGTTGATCGTTAAAAAATGTTAAGAAACTGGCAGAGCCCGACATGTGCATAGACATTTCTTGAAACAAGATTTATGAAATTATAAGAAACTATCAGTTCGATATGCAAGCGTTCAGCTGGTAACGACTTTGAGTTTGCATGGTGGCTTAAAGTTTTATAGTTCTTATCGGGCAACCGACAAACTGTTTAAATCCAGGTTTAATATGGTCGTTTTCCAAACGTCCCCATTACCATAAATGTGCCGTAAAAATAGGGTACAGAAAATAAGGATAAGCAGTTTTTTTTGTCGCCCCTTCATAGAGGAATTTGTTTTAGATACATTAGTTTGATGTTTGCGCACGATGAAATAATATTGCTGAATTTTATAAAAAATTCGGAAACATTACCACGTCAATGGCAATGTTTTTAGAAAAAAGATTAACTGCATGGCAGATTTCTAAGATGCGCAGAAACATTTTTTTCAATTCAATTCAACTCAGTACCCTACTATCAGTAAATAAATACCATGTGGTAAGGGGGTGTAATCCATCAACCCAAATTA
>JAQGBX010006464.1:0-12445 GCA_034698745.1 Megaphyllum sjaelandicum
TGAGTTTGCTAGATAGCTAGTCACATATTTCTTCTCCACAGGCGCATATTATAATGCATGAGTCAATTGAATTTTATGCGTAAAATGCATTTGCCATTTTTTTCCACACCATTTAGCAACATTATAACATGTCATGTGTCACGACCCTTTTGGCAGCTTCGTACTCGCTCTGCCTTTTCAGCATTTTTCAGGGAATCTTGAGCCGCCACCAGGGGCATATATGCAAATTCAGAGTGGAAATAAAAGTTCCCCCTTTTTGATACGCGCCCTCATCTACTTAACCACGCGACTCCATTTTAGGCGAAAAACGCGTTTTTATCCCCAAATATGAAATCCACTTCAATTGGGAAACAATTTTGGCCACTTCTGCTAATGAAATTATTTCCAAATCAGTGAAATGAAAGAAAATCGATTTTCAGCAGGAGGACCTTTTTGCCTTATTAACGACGCATTCATAAGTTCTGCATCTACACGAGACAAGTTCGTGCAATTTACGATTCGGACATGTGAACATTTCTGCCGAAATGTCAATAGCTAATGGACGTGTTGTTGGACTGCCTGCATTATCTGATTTAGTCAAGCCGAAGTAATGACGGCTAATGCGAACTTCATTTTCATAGTACGCGTGAGTACGAATGAAGTACATTAAGGATAATTCCATTGACGCTAATTCTGAACGAACTTATTAGATCTTCATCAAAATCTGGTCTTAAAGTAAGCTATGCGTATTCTGTGAATTTGAGCTATACATTTCTTTAAATTAAGGCATTTCTCTTATAAACATTTCCAGGAGCACTTTCCTAGAACTTATGGATCATAGAAGCACAAATTTAGAAAACTTTAAATACAAATGGTGTTCCAAAATTGTTACAGGAAAGTGTTCCCAATTTATTTCACAGGAGCACAAACTCTTTAATCCTGGGAAGACATTCATACGAACAAAATTAAAACACAATTATTCAACATAAAACACAAAAATATTTTGTACTGCACAGTGTTCCAATATTGTTACAAATAATGTTTGAAAAGACTTGTTTTTTATGTTCCAGCCAGATGAAAATTACTTACGCTGATATACAGTTACTGCTTGCCAACTTGGTCAGGACACCATTACCAAGAGAGACAGAACTGTTAGTATATTTTATCCTCATGGAAGAAAATGTTCTAATTTCGGGTGAAATTGCACTTATACCTGCATTATTGCAATAAATCAGTGCTTTCTATGTGACACCTAAAGAATGTCTTCTTTGACTGGACCGGGACCTAAATATGTTACTTCACAATGATCAGACCTGAAATTTTGCTATTTTCTAACGGACCTGATGGAAATGCTGAAATGAAGATGCTGAGATGAAGTTAACTGCATGGCTACCAAATGACTAAACAGAACCAGAGTTTAGTTTTGCGACCAGCTCAGGTCACCTCGACCGTCGTTAAACATCCATGACAGACCGATCAAGCGGCACAAAGTCACTATGTACTTGCACAATCAGTGCAGTAGCCCCTTCTCACTGTCAATGACGGAATGCCATTGCTGAGGGAACATCCCGCCTGAAGAAAACACTATTTAACATCTACCACACTTCTGTAAACATGCGGGAAAAAGACCCCCAGCAAGAACCAACCAGCGTTACTCCTCCCGCGAAAAGGACAGGTACATGTAAGTAACCCACACAGCACCATGCGACACAAACCAAAACTTGAACAAAGTTTGGCACAGCTCCAACCAGGACAATCAGGAAAAGGAAGTAATAAAAGGAAAGGAAGGATTTTTCCTGACTTCTATAGCTCAAATCAAGGTAACCCTGCTCGAGAAGGACTACAGCTCTTCAGTTTCTCATTGCAGTAGCCTCGATCCTCTCACTTCATCCCGCAGCCTTATTCCATCATAATCCAATCTGTTTATAGTAACACCGATTTATTTTCCTTGCCTCGGGCTCGACCCCCAGCCACTGTTCTTGTTAATTACCCTATTTAAAATGTCACGACCTTACCATGCTCGCTTATTGAACTTGTTCTATTCCCTTAATATTCGGGGGGGAGGTGGGATGGGGAATCGCATTGACGCTTCTATTAAGTCTCACCTCCCCCCCCTCCCTCTAATATTTCCCCTCGTCCTCCAAGTTCATAGGCCCTCCTATGTCACAGCATTCATAATTGGGAAATTGATTGTGTAATATAAGCACAATGGTCCATTTTCCCCCATAGTCTAGCTCTTTCTCTCACTCTAGATTACGTGCCATCGTCCCCCTGCACTTTTCCCCATATGCCCATTTTCCCCATCCTATTACCCCCGTGTCTGCTAATCTATTGTCGCAAACATGACTATAGCCAAATCATGTATGTTCATATTTTTCAACGGCGCTTCTGCTTCTCCTCCTTTTTTAACCCCCTCTTCATCATCCGATTCAATCCCGCGTGTGACTAAGCCCAGGGATTGACGCGAGATGATGCTCCAGGCCCGTTCATTTATCATTATTTGCACCGAGCTTCCTCCGTCAAATATATGAACATGAAATAAGCATTAAATTTGCAAAAATCCATGTTCGATAAAACACGACCTGCATTCTGAACATGCATGCCCATCAAAAATGGCCGCCGCGATAACATCGGTCAATCCTACATCCGACCAAAAATGTCCTCCAATCGTGCGGCCGAATAAAGGAGATGAGTCAGAAAATGGAGGGCTTCCCTTTGCCATAATTTCGGTCAGATTAAAATGGCGATCGAAGCGGATGCTGAAGTAAAAGCGGCGATTCCAGCAGAACGTGAATGGAAAGTATGAAATGATGGAAGTAACGTACTAGATTTTAGACCGTGAATGAGTCATCAACTAGGAGAAAATGCCATCCTGGATGATTTGTTTTCAAATATTTTTCGATGCTTGTTGGACGTCATTTCACGACTTAAGGGGGTAGTTTTGTAATTTCGAATATCTTTAATGTCGTATTATGTCCGAATCGTAGACATTGAACAAAATGTCCGTAAAAATACCAATTTGGAAAAAAATTGGAAATGTCCAAAAAATGTTCGATTAAATGTCCGAAAAAAAGAATTATTTTTATTAACGACGTCATTAATTACAATTCTGATGACGCCATTCAGAAAATTGTTGGACGGTAACGTCATTCAATGTGTGCACACGAATTAATTTAATCGGACATTTTTATGGTGAGAGAGTATATATATGTCCGATTTAATTTCCGAAAAATACACTCAATTAAATGTCCGGAAAATACCATGACGAATTGAATGTACGAAAAACTGATGGATTAAATGTACAACAAAATGCCCGATTAAATGTTCGAAAAAAATTCCCAAATTAAATGTCCGAAAAAATATGCCCGATTAAACGTCCTAAAAATGTGCGATTAAATGTCCAATTTTTTTTTTCGAAAAAAAGTGGTCATTTTTAATAACTGACGCCATCGATTAAAATTCCGATGACGACATTAAAAACATTTTAGTGGCGTTATTAACAAAATTCTGATTATGATGACGTTCAAGAAAATCTGGATGATGACATTACATTCTGATGATGCTGTTGTTATTCCTTAAATTCTGATGTTGACGTCATCATTTACAATGCATCCCCAGATGTAGGTTTCGGAGCAAATCACATTTCATTCTTTACTAAATTTGTACTTCAGTTACTGCACTCTACAGCAGTACATGTTACGACATTTCAGTTTATGCTTCATCAAACATGCAAAGTTCAGTACCACGCATGCGCAGAAAGAAATAGTGCGAGTGGTCTCCCGTCAATTGAGACACCTTTTTGCAACGCGCGAATAAACGAGTTAATGCCCACTTGTTGATGCCTGTTCCTCGATTTAATTGATTCAAAAATCAATTTCAAAATCTGCTAAAGCGTTAATTGACGCATGCGCGTGAGGCAAGAAAATCATCTCGTTTTTTTTTCTATTCCTCGAAGATGGACTTAAGTTGACTTCGGATTCAAAGTTCGTTTGGGCTAAACGAGGCTTAGCTGGAGGCCAACAATTTTCACTTATTTCTTCAATGTCACTGGCTCATTTATCAGCCTTCTAAGTGCCACGTACAGCGACTCCACCGGAAATTATACGCATCAAGCTCAGCTATCAATAACAACAGCGTTCGGGGTAGCGCTTAGAACTTTCGGTGTTTTATTACCTGAGTCTGCGCGCTAAAACGCCATTTTTAAGCATTTCTTGTGACAGAAATGCTCACATTTCTATAAAATAGAGGCCTTTAAACAAAGAAACTTCCCGTTATTGCATCATAAGCCCGCGACAAAAGACACCCTGCGACGGAAAGGTTAAGTTGATCTAGAAAATATTGCTTTTACACGCTAGTATTTCAGATAAGCAATACTAGAGTATTGTTAATACATTACTGCCGTTAGGGGTTCTGTCATTCGATCCATTTCCAACCATTGGCTAAGCGTGGGAAGGACATGCGAGTTTTATTGCAGCTATACTATACTACGCTATTGCAACTAAATATGCTTCGCACATTTTTTAAAAAATAAAAAATAAATTTGGGATTTATAGAAATTAAATTCAGATCGATGAATGCAGTTGGTCCTAATATATTGCAACTGATCCTTTTAGCACAAATATTCTACTAGAAGAAATCGATTATATTTTATAGTACGCAAAATTCTAAGGGTGTTAGACATTAATTAAAATCCTTCTGGGCCGGGAGGAGGAGGGGGGGAGTATGACCCGTCCTCTGACAAAATGTTTGGACATATAATTTCAGAATTGCCCTCAGCTAGATGGAGTAGCCAATATGTACTGATGTACGTCCAAATTTCCAGAACCAATCAGAATAGAAACAGCAACAGTTTTGATAAAATACGAAATAAAAACAAACCCCTTACAAAGGCAAACATGCATAGCCACAATGTATTGCGTGATTGCCAAATTTCTGAGGACAATATCCGATACTCGCTCTATTATCTGAGAGATACACGAAAAATGCTTTTTTTTTAATATTAAACTCGACAACAGTTTGAGTACTATTTGGAATGTGGTTTCTTCTATCTTCCTAAATTAAGGTCAGTGACATGGGAATTTTGAGATGAATTGCGTCATTAGCGGTGGTTGGAAAGGAACCTTGTATCTGTGCGATACAGCGCGACTATTTTTGTAAATTATCAAACTTCTTACAAGTCTTTCGTTATTTCTGGTATTAATTTACATAATACGTTGTATATTATTTGAAGCAATTCCTGCTTAAATGGGTGCAAATCAGAAGTTCTTGAAGGTAGATAAAGTAGATTTTTGGAAAGTATAGCGTGGGCAGTCTCAGCTCAAAAGGAGGCGCCTAACGGAGAGCTTCTTATAACTCCGAAATCTGTGTTTTTAAAGAACATGCTACAGATGATATCACACAAACCAAGTCATAACCAAAAAGATTGCACAGTATACCTTGAATACAGGGCACATCAAAAGTCGTTCTGTTAATATATACAGCATGCATTTTTCCATGAGCCCTGCTCTTAAAATTTAGCACTTTAGCAACAACCATGAAGGATATTTGAATTAAATTTATCCATCAAATTTATCTGAATTAAATTTGCTTATAGGCCTCATTCGTACAATGGAAATCGCAGGAGGAGCTGTGTGGGGAGACCATTTGCAATAGTAGAAATTCGTAAACGCCGAACATTCAGACATTTCGACCTAATTTGCGTCTCAGCCGAGAGTATGCCAAAATTGCGCTTTCAGGCCCTTTTTTCATTCATTTAAATTGGGTGTAATAAATAAGAGGGCGATGCATATTGAAGTGGCAAAACTGCAACGCGCCGTCTTATGATGGGCTTTTTTTTGTTATCGTCACGAACAAATGATGAGACATAAGTAATTGCAAACCGGAAATGAGAGCTCTGAAAAATCTAATATGGCTTTCTTATTTGTGACGAAGAAATAGATGTTAGCATCTTTAGGCCTAAACGAGCAGTTAGGGTGGCGTGTTCGGCTTTTTCCCCCGCAATTTTGGCAGTTGCGGGCTTTCTTCAATTACATGGGATGATTAGCATAATGTGTATGATCGTGTAGTACTCCTGGCCAACTTCCAGAAATAGATTCCCCGTGAAATTCTCAAGAAAGTTCTGTTTAGTCCTTTTCAGCTGAGACTACCCACGCTGTATCTGACATATATTCATTTAAATCGTCGCATGCATAAAGTTGTTTAATTTAAGGAAAAGAACAACTATAATAGAGCTACTCAAGGAAATATGAACTATATTTTACACGTTTCAATCAAAATATGTACCATAGACTAAATACAAACAGTCGTATACAGTTGTGTTGGCATTTCCGGTTGGCACACGCTACTTTCCACAAATCTACTTATTTAAGCAAGAAATGGTACGATATGATAATAAACAATATATACTGTATTATACTGTATAAATTAAACGCAGAAATAACGAAAGAATTGTATGAAATTAGAAAACTTCCACAAATATTGAAGAGCTGTATGTAAATACATGTATAGGTGGATATGTTTTGTGGATGGATCGATGCATGCCTGGTTCCGGGGCCGCCGTTCAACAGCCCACCCATAATGCACCGCGTTAGAAATAAAAATCAAACTTCACTTCGTCCAAACATGTGGTCCCAGGTGACTCAGGTGAGTGTTTATGATTTCTTTTAGCTTCCCCGGGCAAAGTCGAATTTTACCGCTAGTCTCACATCTAAAAGGACCCTTTCCACAGCTGCTGATGCCAACAAGCTTAAAATGCTTTTAAATGTCACTGACCTTGATTTAAGCAGATAGAGGAAACCACAGTTCAAATAATCAAACTATAGTTGAGCTATTAATTAAAAAAAAAACATTTTTCATGTATCTCTCAGATAATAGCGCGAGTAACAGTATAGTGTTAATCTGCTAATATAAAAAGTGGTCTTTCATAAATTGCTGGAAGAGACCGACTTTTGTCTCACCCTATTGCTTCAACCATGTTGACAGATTGATGTACGAGTGAGTCGTTTAGGGAATTTTTGTAAATTCCACCGGCTCCCGCCCTTACCCCCCTTTTAAAACATTTCTTTTCCCATAAGCTTGGCTCGTAATTCGCATATGTAACTATAGCAACTTTCTCCACATATAGCGAACTCTTTATAAGTCCCTGGCGAATTTCCATTTGCCTCCCTCCACTTCATACGTTCATTTTCTATATTAAAGGCAAAGGATGCCCTTATTTTATAAGCCCCTCCTTTGACCCCCCCCCTCCCCTCATCCCCTTACTCTAGTGGATTATGTGTTTGCCAGCATTGCCACTCTTGCCAGATTTACCACCGGTTGGTGCGTCATCTAAAACGCAGTCTGCTAAGGCCTTTAATTAATTCGATTTTATGAAGACTGACCTGTAGATTACCGAGAATTTTATTGAATTATTCAGCGCGATGATAATGTGATATTAGGAATTGGCGCATGCAGCGACACCGACGAGCGTGCCAATAAATTGGACAGTCCCAAAAAAATTGTGGAAATTGAATAATTGAAGAAATTTTATCAGTTTCATCGAGTTTCCAACAGAAATCGATGCATTTCAACGTGGCTGAGTAATTTAGACAAATTAGCTGAACAGAGGGCTAGTTTTGTGCCACGGGGAAGTTAATTTCAGCTCTAAACTTAAAATTATAGGTCCACGAAGCTTGGACTCAATTCAAGTAAAATAACATGTGTACTGTATTTGCTCGAGGAGATTAGTTTTATATGCATTTTATACGTGCATGTACGGTGCTCAACATACAGTATATGATGGGGCACCAGTAAAATTTCCGAAATTGGCAAAATAAAAGTTTGAAATGTGCCTGACTATAATAACATTTAATTTAATTAAAAAATGAGAATTCACTAAAAAGTTGATTAAACTATTTTTTTTCTTTACAAAAATAATGAAAAACTGAAAAAATAAATAAACGTACATGTATAATAAATACGTGTAACAATTTGGAGCCCAATTTTGATGAATAACTCTTATTAAACATAATACTCGTATATTATATTTATTCATTAAAATTACAGTAGGCCTACATACTGTAAAAAAATATTTCATCGTCAAGCGCCCCATCCTTTTTTTTTCACTTTAAATAATTCTTTTTTCAGTTTTCCATTATGTTTTTTTTTAAAAGAAAATAACTAATTTAAGCAAATCATGTTCAAATAAAATGTTGTTATAGACATGCAACCATATTCAAAATTTTAATTTTGTCAAATGTGAAATTTTAAGAGTGCCCAATCAATTATGTTGAGCACTGTATATATTTGGGTGATGCGTATTTATACATGTGTTTTACAACCATACTGCATGGAAGATATAACAGATATATTTTTATATTAGGCTATATATATATAAATTACCTGTGCATTGTGCAGTAAAATAAATACCTATAATATGTAATGCATTTATTATGTTGCATAGAGCACGAAATGCTTAGTGCGCGTGCGCCTCGACCAAACGGAAATTTATCTACATTTACATTTACGAATTTTCATCAACGTACAGCAACGTCATCTCCTGAGTACGAGTATTAATTGGTTTAAAAACGTCCCTCAAGCATATCGCTGTTTTTATTCCTTTTGTGCACTTGACTTCCCGATTAACAAAATTTCCATCCGTAAAGCACTTGTCTGAGTACCCATAACATTTTTGAGGATTTGGTACAGATAACAGATTCCTGTCAAGGTCGATGACTATTCTCCAGGAATTGGCCTGTACATGTGAGCAAAGCAGTCAAAACGCTACGGTAGAGGGAGCTGGCAAATGGCGGCCATCATGGCCATAGCATTTGGTACCGTAAGTAACAGTTTCTACACGCAAGCATGATACAATCGACACTAGCCCCACCTGGATTGCTGCAGGGCTCTTACGAACTTATTAAAACAGTTGCTTGGAAATTGTGAAACAGACCTTTGTGCTATTATGAGCGATCCATTTTTTTTCCCAAAGGGGATCGATCCCGGGCCAAAGATCTAAGCGTTCGGCATATAAATTAAATACAAGTTAAATAGCGAGAGATTAACTATTAAAAAGGGTGGCAGTGAAGCGGGGCTAAATTGTAGTCGCGTGGCGGGACTTAAGGGCTTGCTGCCGGACAACAAAAGCACGCGCGGCGGCCATCTTTGTTCCTCTCTCTCCTCTAATTTCGGCAACCATATTGAGTTTCGTTGTGCTTTTGCACCCTGACTCGGGGCCCATTTTGGCCATAAATGATAAACGGTCCATAGATTGCCATCAACTTTTTTTTAAAAAACCGTCACGCTGCCAGATCAAAGCCATGGAGTAGGCTTTTCTCTCCCTAATTTTCCCTATCCCCTCAATCCCGTTGCCTCCTAGGCTTCCCTCAGGGGGGCGCTTTTTAAATCCCGCGAGGCGGCCACGTGCAATGGCGCCGCTATTTAGTTGTCTTTTCATTGGCAGTTTTTCAGACACGTGTTCCCGTCACCCCCTTGACACCCCCTCCTGCATATATATTTTTTTCAGCCCAAATTTTCCACGGATTTTCCCTCGATTTCAAATGCCCATTTTCACAGCCCCGCGCCATTGTTGTCCCGTTTTGTCATCCCTTCGTTTTCCTCTGTCATATTCGGTGTTATTACAACTTAACGTGCAGTGAACGATGAAAGGGCGACAAAAATCAACACTTCGATAAGCTCTCGGTAATTTCAGCTGACATAATGAAACGGGGCCACGTGATTTTAAAAAAAAAAAAAAAAAACAGTAAATTTCATCTACGATTCGAATTTGGCCCAATATGGACCGAGGTGTCAAAGCCCACCATAAGTCTTTTATATTGAAACAGTCTTAGTTTATTTGGAATACTTTAGGAAGTTTAGGGGACATTCAAGATTCCTTTTGAGCTGAGACTGTCCGCACTACTGTATTTGTCATATACTCATTTAGATTGTTGCATAAATTGATTTTTTTTAAAAAAAACCCCCCTGTAATAGTGCTATACTGAAGGAAATACATGCATGAACTATATTTATACGTTTTGATCAAACATATGTGCCATAAATTAAATACAAACAAATGTAATTAGACATTCATATTACAATTGTGGTAGCAGTTCCGGTCGGCACTCAGCTTCAATAGATTTTTCTGGGCACAAGCTTCTTTCCACAAATCCAAACTTATTCATCTTCAAGAACTTCTGATTTGCACCCATTTAAGCAACAAATGGTACAATATAATAATACACAATATTTATTATGCAAATTAAACGCAGAAATAACGAAACAATTCTAAGAATTCGGAAAACTTACACAAATAGTCGCACTGTATCTCTCTGATAAAAAAAAGTCCTTTGTAACCCTAGCTGACAATGTAATTAATCTCAAAACGCCCTTAAATGTCACTGCCCTTGATTTAGGCTGATATATGAAACTACAGTCGAGTTATTTAAAAAAAATAATACATTTTTCGTGTATCTCTCAGATAGTATACCTATGGTCACTGTTCATAGGTATAGATGTACCATCACACCGATAATAAACCAATACTGAACCTCATCAGCACTGTCATGAAGCGCTATCAAAACAATCGGCGGCCATTTTTACAGTACTGTTCCATCTATAAGGTTGACCCAGACAGCTTGTCTGCTTTTTCTACCACAAAAGTGCATTTTCTTCATGTTGATTTTCCCCGTGAACAAAAGACGAACACACTTTCATGCTGGCAGCCAAATGTAAATCAAGCATGAACACAATGCTAATGCAATGCACATACATGGGGGAACCCAGGGAGTTTTGGTGTATAAAAAAAAGTAAAAAATCGAAATTGCGTGAGCATGAAGCCCATTTAGAGGTACAAAAAATTGACAAATCCAATACAATTCAATACACCGACTGGATCCCACTGTCTATTTTATCGCATTGTTGCGTGTGACTTATGTGGCTCACACACGTTCCAGTTCATTCCACAGATGGCGCTACTTCATTGAGACAGGAAACTCAATTTGATCGAAATTGTTCATTTCTGGATAATCCTAATTCGATGATACAGAAAACACACATATCACGTAAACACTTTTAATTTTGTATTTATTTATCATGTTTTGATTTAAGGCCATTCCCGAAATAACCATTTATACTACACTTGCTAACAATTTACGCTGCTTCGAATTTCATTACATGTATTTTAGTTTTCAACGAGTCCATTACATGTAAGTATTGTTAAAATGAGTAGAATTTATTTATTTTTGACGTCTTTCCCCGACTTAAGGGGGTAGTTATGGAGTTTTGTATGTCAGATTAAATGTCCTGAAAATAAGTCATATTAAATCTTCAAAACTATACGTGTATGTCCGATGGAAGCCTTAAAAAATAACCTATTAATTCTTTAAAAAAAATGTTCGATTAAATCTTCATAAAAATGTCCGAAAAATAGGACATTTTTTAACGACGCCTTCAACATAATACTCAGGAAATTTTTCAACGGTGACATCATGCATTCATTCATTGGGGGCGAATTAATGTAATCGAACATTTTTACGACATCTGATTAATTATCCGTTTATATGTCCGAAATAAATGCTCAATTAAATGCCCGAGAAAATGCAAATGTTTTTCGGACATTGAACAAAATGTTCGATTTAATGTTCAAAGAAATTTTCTATAAATAAATGCGCGATCAAATATACGAAACAATGCCCGATTAATTGGACGAAAAAATACTTGATTAAATGTTTGAAAAAGAATATGCCATTAAATGTCCAAAACATGTTCGACTAAATGTCCGAAAAATGATGACGTCATCCAGTACACGTCTGATGATGACATTAACCTTTTTCGTGACGTCATTCATCCGTTTTTTTACGATTACGTCATTCATAAACATTCCGATGATGGCATCATTCATTAAAACTCGGATTATGACGTCATTTGTTAAATTATGATGATGTTGTTATTCCTTATATTCTGATGATGGCGTCATCATTCACAATGCAGCCCCAGATGTAGTCCTGAACGAAAATTCGTTGAACTCTGCATTTTTTTACATTTTCAAAACGCAAAGTACGTGGCGTTCACACAGCCGGTGGTTACCAAATGAAGCTTTAATAATGCTTCTGATAAGCTTAAAAAACAGAAAATATTCAGAATCCATTTTCCGAGAAAAAAAATCCATGGTTTGTAAATGGCACCGGTCTATGTTTAGGCTTAGCTGAAGAAAAGCCCCCACCGTCTTCAAGTGGTTCTTGGGGTTTAAGACCATACATAATGCGTTCTTCTTGTCATCGATTGGCTGAGCAGTTTTCTGGGTAAGTCGCCTTTTTCCTCGCCTGATTGGATAAGTTTAAAATAGCTTATGTTTTAAACATAAGGCAACACGAGTAGATTACATTACAGATAACAAAACGGATGGTTGGAAAAAAAAATAAGCCAGATATTGACCGAATATGCGGAGAAAATGCATGCGATTATGACTAAGGGCAAATCGGAAAGTGCA
>JAQGBX010006465.1:0-12443 GCA_034698745.1 Megaphyllum sjaelandicum
ATACTATATTGGGGCCCTATGCGAATGTAAAAATGTGTGAAAATTTTAAAGCAATCGATAAAGAACTTTCGGAGATGAGGTCAGTAACAATTGCAAATTTACATTTTTATTTATATAGATGATATAAGTCTGTATGTAATAAATACTTCAACATTTGCAAATGGCTAAAACTGAAATCATGGGGAAAACTTGAACAGTTCATTTAGAACTTTATTTTTCCGGAAATAGTCTAATGTCTTACAGTAGCCTACATTACTGATATTTGACAATGTATACTAATGGCTGCCTTTCCAGAGTTGCATCGGCCCAAAAATCCGCAATCTTAACATGGTTACGTGCATTTAAGTTGAAACATTTCTTATAAAATCGATGCAACAAACAAGCTATTCCAATGGGATTTTCGGATCTTAATGCAGTTTACATTTTAATGTCATGTCAATCCTTAGAATATAAAATTTTAAAGGTTATTCCGTATAGGAGCAAAGCATCGAGCTATAAGAGGACATTTTTGTGTAGAATTTAACCTGTTTCTATATTTCGGTTTCAAATAACTCAGCGATTTGTTGCCATGGATATCAATGTCCATCTATTTTCTATATAATGACTATTGCGCACCCTTAAACTGGACGTAAATGCGTCGTAAATGCATCTACAGTATAAACTGGTATAAAATTTCATCGAAATTGTCAGCCTGATATATTTGTTGGGTTTGATTTGACGTCCATGACCTTAAAATTTTAATACATAGTAATTCCCCGCAACCTCATGGGATTTGCTCCTTTCTGCAAGATTTAAATTGATAAGTAAAGTTTCGGCTTTTTATATATGATGCTGTGCTTTAATTTATGGTTCACCGTTCAAGAAAATTTACTTTTTTTTTGTCATGGACAATCGATGAAAACTTAAGTATACCTATATATAACTAAAATATACCTATAGTTTTTCCTCATTATATTTGTCTCAAAAGAAAATTTAGCATTTGAGTATTTGATGCCCTGTTCCTGTTTCTGATGTAAAACTTTGTGATGTGATTTCTTTAAAGATTGTACTTGCTTTTCCTTGTATATGCAGTATATATGGGAATAGCATTTGCAATTTTCGTAGGCATGTTACTCATTTTCTTCTATTGACAGCGGCGAAAAATTTGGCATGCAGTTCACAATATAAAAGTTAAAAAAAAAATTAATTGAACAGGGATATATAACGAATAAACATAAAATGCCCAGTTTTTTCTAATTCAAATTCTAAGCACTAAGCTACATGTATTCAAATAAAAACAATTATTTATATCTCGCTAATATATATTCAAAAACTTCCTATAAAAAAGGGTACATATGAAGCTTAAGAACACGTTCTTAAAAAAATGATTGAATCGTAATTCGCAAAACGCTTTTATAATACATAAATTACATGTTCCATTTTATAATTATAAATGTAAAAATTAATGAGTTTAATGAGTTTATCAATTTTTTGAGGTGAACTGGTAGGTAAGTCATGTTAAAACAAGGAGATAAATAAACAATGTAGCCAATTATTCCATTAAATTGTAAGTGCTGGTTTTAACACATTTAATCTAAAAACTCGTAAAATTTGTTTTAAAGCTTGTTTTTAACATTCCCACACCCGAAAGCATCTTCTTACTATTCGAGTGTAGCTCTCCTTTTTTATCATTGCATATTTTGGATTTTGGATTTATTTTGTTTTGTCTACGATTACCACATAAAGCCGTTAATTTTCCCTTTTATGGCTAGTTCAAAATAAGTAATAATTTAATAAAATCCCCATTATCCGTTTCAAACTTAACCTCATTAACTACTAAGAAGCCTTATTTCAAATTCCTTTCTTTCACCAAGCTTTTTCTTCGATGAATAATGTTGACAGAAATAATCTCGACAGTTGATAATTAATGGTTTCATTAATGTTTTTGGGTTGCACGTTCATTAAAAACCGTTGATTTAAGTTAAGCTAACATGACTTAAATGTCAAATTTGCATTTATGATAGAGCTTAATGAGGCAATCAGAACCATACTGCAAATGAAAACGACTCAATATCCATCTGCAAAATTATATGAACTTGAGCATATTCATTATTTACAGATATGAAACAAAATAAGCTAAAAAAAGAAAGCAAGATTAAAAGGCGTGGATTGCTTTGCTTCGAAGCAGGTGAAATTCTAGATACCTCAAGTTATTCAATTTGAAAACTTAAAATAAAAAAAAAAATTAAAAAAAATGCTAACCAATATTTTTTAATATTTAAAAATTTATTTAGCTTTCATAAACATTGCATAATATTTATTATGTATAGGTTTTACGTCGTTTTATAAAATATTTAAATATTATAAATATTTAGAAAACATATCTAATTTAGTAGATATTATAAACACTTGAGTCTGGGCACTACATTGATAGACATTAAAAATGTTGTCAACGTTAATACCCTTTAAAAAGTAGTTCTCAAAAGCTAAAAATGATTTTATGATATTAAAAAATGCTTTAAGACATGCATAAATGTATGTGTTTTGGAGATTAAAAAATCCTTTTTTGTTCATTAAAATTATGCTTTTTGGAAATCAAAGTATACTTTTATAACAATACAGTTTACTTTTTTGGACATTAAAATATACTTTTACGTGACAAAAATATACTCTGGAAAGCTAAAATACACTCTTGGGACAATGCAATAACCTTAAAAGGCATTGAAATTCACTTTTTGAACATTGAGAAGCGCTATTCGAAAATTATAATTCACGTTTCGTACATAATCATTTAGGGTTTGGACATTGAACTAACTTTTCGAATGCGCAAAAATGGTTTTCGGACATTACAAATTGTTGTTAAAGTTAATAAATGCATTTTTAAGTTTCTGGTAGGATAACTTTATAAAGTATATTTAAACGTTTAATATAATAAATAAATATAATGTAGATTGATGATGCATATCCTAATGATATTAAATCCCATAATTCGGTTTCAAACCATGAAACAAAATAACGCATTGTAATATTCTTATATACATCTCTTTTTAATTATTTTATTTCACCTTAATGCAATTACCTAATCCATCATATGCAGCACATGCACGGTAAAGAAATATTTACAAGAAAATCTGGGAGGAATAGAAGTGAGCATCACATGAATGAAGTTATAACCAATAACTTAAAAAAAAACACAATCTGTGTGCATCTTGAAATGCATTATTACCATAATGCATGCATAATCGGACTGAATGAAATAAGACCTTCTTCAGCAAACAAAACAGATTTTGGAGAGGACGGGCAGTGCCGTGCCTATATAGATTGAAATCTGTGGTGGGAGAATTTTAAAAATTCCGCGTCCCTTTCATACATTTTTTTTAAAATTGAATGGTTTAGTGATTTACTAATAAAAATAAAATCAATGTAAACATTAGAAAATCATTAGAAAAGCTATTGAAGCTTAAAACAATGCTATTGTTTTTTTGGATTCTCGGCGAATTCGAGATCCTGAACTTTCAAAAAACAATAGCATCAATTTGTTGATTGCACGGGATTTTTACCGACATTATCAATTTCATCCCTGTGTACCCTATTCCCCTCGGGGGAAAACCTGGAAAATTTTGTAAAATTTGCTCACAAACTGTTAAAATATTGAGTTTTATCAAGAAAACGTGTACAATTTTGCAAATTTTTACACAGGAAAGCGTTAAGAATTATGCAATTTTTTACTCGGGGGAAACCTAGAGAATTTTGCAAAGTTGTGTTTAAAATCTGTGGAAATTTTTTGCCAATTTCGCCTCTAAAATGATTGCAGAAATCTGTAATCGTAAACAGCCGAAAATGCTGCAAATAAGATCACGCGCGGTAAATCTGCGAATATAAATGAATATGTACACTATATACGCCGCGTCTTAAATTTAGACTAAGGTTTGTAAATAAATTCAAAACACTTTATATGGTTAAACAAACTGGAAATTAATGGGGAAAAAATAGAAGTTTTAGTTGTGCAAGACATTTAAAAGAATGGCAATTTTGGCAGCCAGACTTAGCTGCGTCTTAATATTATTGGTTGAATGCATGTTTTTTCACTTAAGTAGGCCTACGTCGCTTCGGGCAGACACATCTCAACGTTTCAGCTCACGTTAAAATTGGTGTAGTATAGAAGGAAAGTTTGTATCGTTTCAACAAAGGAAATTATAACAGATCTTGACATTGACAGTGCAAGTTCTAAAAAAAAGTTAAAGGTAAGGGCGTGCACTGTGGAATACATTAAATTTAATACTGTAAAACTGTTTTGCACATTTCTAATGATTTTCGATGTCATTTTTCGTCCTTAAATTTTAATACTTTGCCATTCGAACTAGGATAGGTTGCAGATTATCTAGATGTAAATGGAATAATAATAACATTTGCAATAAACCTTGAATCATATATGGAAACTGAATAAATAATTGTGGGCATAAGTACATGTAAATACCTTTAATAGCCTCTCTAATAAGATTATCAGTAATCTTTAGAAGATCTTTAGAAACGTCTATACATTTTTTATGTATGGAGATTAAAACTTGGCATTTCTTTAATACTCTTATTTGTAATGTATGTTTGGCATGACAAGCAAAGTGGATTTATACTCAGATATTCTTGATCCTGTCTTTATACATTATAGGATGCCGGATATACATATATGTATTTTTTTAATTAAAAATACAGTACATAATGTATATTACTGTTAAATTTATTACTTTAGACATGTGGATTAATAAGATAAGACAGTGGATCTATGTGAATACCTTAGAGATTTCAATTGTTTTTTTTTTTGTATTTATTTACCATCCAAAAAAAAGGAATCTAATTAAAATCTCGTTATTTAATAATGCATTCAGATATGTCTGAAAACTTTCAAAAATACAGTATACTACCTGTTTGTAAATCGCTGGTACGCGGACTGGTGCCAGTTAATTTTTGTTTAAATTACTATGATTAGATTTTGAAACTCAACCATGCTACAATATAAATAACTGGGGTTTCCTAGACCTGGAAAACTCAGGAAACAACGATTCATTTTAAAAAAGTCAGGGAAATGCAGCGTATTACTATCGCCACAGTCCACGATTAATGCTTCTACGTGTTTAGCTCAGGCATTTGCTAACTTTTTTAAATGTCCAATGCAGTACAAATTTAATTTTCCACAGTTTCTGATTACAAATTGGAAAACCTTTCCACGTCTTCCGAAGAGAAAGTTTAAAAATTTTGCACGTTTTTAGAGTACAAATTCCTCACATTTTTTAACTTTTCGTAATTCAAAATTTGCAATACAGTATTTCCAAAATTTTTCACGCACAAATTTTGGAAATTGACAACTATATTCAAGGATACTTTGCAGAATTTTCAATATTTTACAAGGTTAAATTTTGAAATCTTTCAACATTTTATAGAGATAAATTTTTAAAATTTTCTCGTGCTAATTTTGAGAAATTGTTCCAAGCAAAAATGGTCCTGTCGATTTTCAAAAATCGTGCACAACATTGGATTTATGTTAATAATTAATATTTTTTTAAACCTGGAAGAGTCAGTAAAATTGAATAGGATATTCCTGACGGAACCCTGACTATCATTTGTATTTGTACTAAAGCAGTCGGCGAAATAATTATGTTAACCGGGCCGCAGTATAGTAAAAAGGTTGTGAAACACTAGAATACATCTACATAACTGCATCTCTTTTATAAAATTTTAAAATGCAGTATACAATTAAAGCATTTGTTTTAAAAAAATTAAATGAACAGTGTACCTATATAAATTTGTTTGACAAATTTAATATTCAGTATACATAAAATCTAAATGCTTGCATGCAAATTATTTAAACACAGAACAAAACATTGACAAATTTACAAAATATAGTTTACATAAATAAATTTGTTTAATGTATTAAATAAATTATTTTATGTAAACTACATTTTTATATAAAAATATATTTACGAATACTGTATACGTTTGATGCATTAAAAGTATACAGTACCCGTAAATATATTTCTTTGAACAATATAAAAACTGCAGTTTACATATATGTACTTTTAAAAGTAATTCCCTTTGTAGAGAAAAAGTTTCCAAAAGGTAAGTTTATTTTTAAAATAAAATACCATTTTTTCAAGTGATCCTTGCTTTAAAAATCGTATATTAATAAATAAATGTTCACGTATATTAAAAAAGACATACAGCGTTTAAAGTTTCAATCAATTTTAAGTGGTCCAGAGTACAAAAATTGATCGTAAATTCTCCATAGATTTTATAAAGGCTAGTTATTATAATGCTTAAAGTAAAACAAAAACTATTTAACATGGAGTTTGTCTAGTTATTGAACGTGGAGCTTCCGTATAAGGGTATACATTTGAAAGAAAATACATTTCAAGCAAAGAAAGTTGAGGTTGCATAAACTTGATATTCTGTTAGGTACGCGTTGCGAAGGGTTTTCAAGACTTTCAGCTTAACAGTTAACACTTATACACATTACGTGTGCAACGATGCATGTGTGGCGTGGTTCTATGTTGACTTTAGCGTTACTATTTTACTTCAGTTGCAAATTGGGAATTGATATTGCGTGATGTTTTTATCCACGTGGGATTCCGGTTTCGTGTGTCTCACAAATCGTGCGTAAATATCTCAAAATATTGAAGCGCGATCTAGGTTCTAGCTCTGGCAGAAGGCCGTCTATAGTTTAGTTTTGAACAAACTGTTTCATAAGTCCAGTTTTGTATAATGAAGTGCTTATTTTATTATGCAAAACTAGGCGTATTACGTTCAATGGGGACTTACATAATACGAGGGAAACTTAATCAGTTTCCGCAGCCATTTAAAAAAAACGGCTGTATTTTTTGAAACATGATATTTATTGTTAAAATATGTTAAGGAATGCATGATGGAAGATTTTTTTTAACAAATTTCATTAAAATCCACACAGCAGTTAAAAAAAATAAAAAAAACACATGTTTGTGGAAACTCAATGTAGCAGCGTAAAAAATGTTTAAAATTTGCCATAGGAAAATTTGGCCAATCTGTTATAGGGAAAAGGTGGAAAATTTGTCCTCGGAAATTGTAAAAAATATGGCGAATGTATATTTGGGTAAACGTGGAGTATTTATGAAATCTGTGCTTAGGAACTTTTCTAAAATTTCCAAATTTTGCGTCTGAAAACTTGAAAATAAATATTAAAAATTTCTTAGATGTAAAATTTTGCTAGTTTTCCTCGAAAAACGTTTAGAAGTTTGCCAATTTATACTTTTGAAAACCTTGAAAATGTGGTAAATTTTGCTCAGAAATTGTTAGAAATCTTGCGAATTTTTACTCAGAAAGCGTGGAGAAAGCTCAAAAACTGTGGAAAAATTTGCAAATTTGTCCTCCGAAAGTTTTAGAAATATTGCAACTTTTTTTAGGGAAAACGTGAAATTTTTTGTTAAATTTGCCCAGAAACTGTTTAAAATATTGAGTTTTTCCAAGAAAACGTGGAGAATTTTGCAATTTTTTTCTCAGGAAAACGTGGAGAATTTCTCAAATTTTTATTAGGGAAAACCAGAAGAATTTTTTAAATTTTTGTTTAGAAACTGTGAAAAATTTTGCAAATTTTACCTCGAAAACAATTGTAGAAATCTGTGGTCGAAAACAAGTGAAAATTTTGCAAATTTGTGCTAAGAAACTGTGGAAAATTTTGAAAAATTGTCCTTCAAAAATTTAAAAAATATTACGAATTTGTCCACTTGGAAATGTTGGCAAATAATTCTTAAAAAAAACGGGCATAGTTTGGGAAATTTATTTTGAGTTTTTCTCAAAATAAATTTACCAAACTATGCCCGTTTGAAAAATTTGAGAAATTCTCGACGTTTTCTTGAGAAAAAATTTCAAAATTTACCACGTTTTCTTCGAAAAACTCAATATTTTAAACAGTTTCTGGGCAAATTGAACAAAAATTTTCACGTTTCTATAAATTATTCTTAGAAACTGTTTTCTGCACAAGAAAACGTAGAGTATTTTGCAAATTTTTACTCATGTGAAAACGGGAAAATGCGTGAAATGAACTTTTTTTAGTAATTGTAATAGAATAACAAAATCTTAAATTTTTCTTTCGAAATAAAGCCTTAAAAAAATTAACACAGCCACAGAATATACACCGCTAGAATGTAATGCTTGAAGCCTTCAACCATGCAAGATACTCAATATTGGTTAGGAAATTGGGGCCTTTCTAGCCAGTGCAGGGTTATTTTAATCTTGTCTTTTTGGATATAATGCCACATTTTTGGTATGAAAAAAAAACAATACTTTAAAGGTGCCGACATGGAGTCGATGAAGACAGTAAAAAAATTAATTAAAATAAGGGTACTCTAATTTTTTTTAATCTCCAGGAATTCAACATCAGAAATTTAAAAAAAAAACAATAACATCAATTTGATTGAGTTTTCTGACAGGAATAATTTTACCCCTTTCTGCCCCATCCCATTTACCGCCCTTTTTCCATGGATCATTGTTCATTACCCAGAAAGGGACGTGTCATGCAGGTATTAAAAATGTCGCACTTGCTAAATTATTCCTAAATGTCCAAAAAGCAAGGGCATTCAGTGCAGGGCCTGCAGGCCGGCTGCAGCCACATGTTTCAACTTCAAAGAAATAGAGTAATTAGCTTTGATGTCGCTTTTTGATTCGCCACCTTTCAGACAAAAATAGCACCTCGTTTTACTTATTGTTTTTACGAGTATCACTAACAGCGAAATTTTCAAATTTTTCAGCTATTCAAAAAAAATTATTTCTATCTAGTGTAATTTTTTTTAATGGGGGGGGGGAAGGAAGTTGTAACCCCTTCTCCCTTACCTTCGCCCATGAGAACAGGCCAAAAAAATTGAATTAGGTGAATTACCTATACTGTACAAAGTTTCACATTCTGATTTTAACCAATCTTCCATGCATACTTTTAATTGTTAACACGGTTGCTTTCGTCTCAGGTTTGATTGCCTTAATGCCTGCAGTTGTCACCTCAATGATCTCCTTGTGATCAAGAGCATATGCATGATGTGTTATTGATGCTTTCAGGGATTTGTGCATCTGCATATGTTTAGTAACTGCTACTTTTGATGCAAAATACATATCCATAATGTATGTATATCCAAAATTTTTCTGAGACAGTGAACTACCTGTACAAATTTACAGCTTACAATAAAACAAGGAAATTTCCCTTACAGAAAACCAAACCACCCAGTTTTAAAGGCCAACATGAACTCTTCCTCCATATACAGGGGCAGTAATGTATTTAATAGTTTACGCGCAGGCTATGTAAGCTGAAGAAATCATCAAATTGGCCTATAAATTGATAAGAAAGAAAATAAAACTAATCAAATTAAATTATTATATAAAACTCATGACAGTGTAAGCAAAAGTAGCCATCAGAACGTCCGCTTTCCTGGAACCCTATATATCCCTTACCCCCTGTCCGCCTGTGTCCCATTTCCACATACTTTCCTCCTCCCCCCTTTGCCGGACGTCCTTTATACATGGATGGCCCTAGCGAGTTTTGATTGGAATCGATTACTCGAGTTTCACTGACTCGGAAATAATTGCGAATATCATTACTTCGCTATGAAGTAGCCCGAGGCTATTGTTCTTGAAATCCAGCTAGAATTCTCCGATTTGATTGTTAAAATTTTGAGCTTTATGGCTCGAAAATAGTTTCTCAAACCCAGCATTTCAACACCAAACACCCGTTTCGACTTGGATACAGTACAAGGACTCGTTCTCTGAGGTTTGTCATCTTTTTCGTGACTAACCATTGCAGAATATATATTTTTTACCCGGCGTTGTTATGGGGAGCCTCTCTTTAACAAATTGCACAGCGTATAATTTCTCCGTAAATAATTACTGGAAGTTAAGTGCCGGGAAAATCTCTCGAGATCAGTGTTGTATTTTGTTTTACCAAATGCAATAATGGCGTTAACTCATTTTGTGCTTCTAAGAATGGCAATGTAAAAACTAATAAGGGTGCGTGACTTTGTCCGATGATTAGGCCTAAACACAGTAGATTTTTGGCCATAGAAAATAAGTTAAGAAATCGCGAAATAAAATGGAGCTGCATTTTTATCCTTACCCAAATTGCGAAATGCAGCTTCATCTGTATGTAATAAATATAGATTAGCCGAAGCGACGATCAAACGGGAAAAAATCGACAAGAAAGTGAACAAAAAATCTAATCATTTGGTTCGTCGATTGGCTGTTCGTGCTTCAAATCCAAACGGAAGATTCGCTTAATAACACGTAGAGGACACGGATTTTTTGTAACTGTTTTTTATATAATCCACCTTTGATTTCTCACACTTAAAGCTCTTTTTCATCCTGGCTTTTTTCATCCAATTTTCATTCAATTTTGTCTTTGAACAAAATATTTAGCATTAAAAATATTTCTGTTTAAAAAATAAAAAAAAATACGATATACATGTAGTCGACTGTTCATTTTTTAAAACAACATATAGGCTACAGCATTACAAAGTTATTTTTTTTCGTAAAAATAGGTACAATGTTTATGCTCCAGACATGATATTTTCGTATTTATTTTTTTATTTTGAGGAAAAAAATCTTTTTAAAACTAAATATTTTGTTCAAAAAGAAATCAATAACTGGTATTGTAATATACAACCTGGGTCAAATCGTTGGTCATTGAGTTAGTTCCAATTTGATATGGTCCATACATTTTATTTTTGTCTGACTCAATTAAGAACCGACTTTTTACCAAAGTTGTGTAATAATTCATTTATTTATTTGTTTTTTAACAACATATTTAGCATAAAAAATTGTTGTTTTCAAAAAAATAAAAAAGTTATAAAATTATAATGTATGGAGCATAGAACAATTGAACCTAACTTAGGGACCGACTTTTTACCGTTGTACATCGCACTTTTCAGTTATAGGATATATTTTTTTAGTAGAATAAATTCAGATTCATCTTTGTAATCTCAGACTTATGCACATTGGCGAATAATAAGCTATAATTCAATAATCTTTTTTTGATTTACGGTTATATTCCTTGATCTTTTTTCACGACAATCGTAAAAATGGGAAACAAAGGGCTTTTCCCAATTGTGCTTCTCTGTTTAATCCCTCGCATTTCTAATAACTAAGTATAATGTCATTATACTCTTTCCCTTACACTTCTCTGCGTGTTAAATCTTAAACACGTCTTGAGTTATTACTAAACCATGATGTTATTTCCGAGATTTCCTTTTCCTTCTCTACTCAGCCGCCTGTAATAATCTAATTCTCCCATTATGCATCGTATTCGTACGCCTCTTAATCTTTAATTTATAAATGTTGGCACGGAAAAAAGCCAAGTTATCTCTTTAGCTGTAATAATCCACTCGATATTACCGTCACCCTTTCCGGGCCATTCCTAAAATGAGGCGCAATTATTAAGAGCATCGCCTCGTTTTTAATATCATTCATGTGTGTGAGCTAACATTTTGTATCTCATCCTCTGGGGGAAAATGTCATTAGCCATGCTAAAGTAGAGCTAAAAGCTGCTGTATTAAAGATTTATTCCGTTGTCTTAGATTGCTTTCTGGAAAGACGACTGTGCACGCTATTCTCAATGAAATGGCATTTTTCGGAACCAATTTTTTTTAACATGATTTGTAAAGGATTTATGAAGTTCCACAATAACGCGTGTCACTGTCCTCGTAATTACCATAGCTTCATTATTTTTTTAAATGTTTTTTTTTTTAAATATAATTGGATGACCACATTACTATAACCATATTACACGAACAGTGCTCAACATAAATGATGAGACAACTAAAAAAATTCAGACATTTGCAAAGTTAAAAAAAAACATTTTATTCTATTATGATTGGCCAGTTTTATTAAAAACTATTGGTTATTTAACATTCATGTATAATATTAGTCGACAATATTGCAGTATACTGTCCAAAATATTTCAAGTTTCGTAAGGTTTCCCATCATTTATGTTGCACTTCATTTATGGTTTGTTCAGTTTTTTGTTATTGTTGTATATAAAATTAATTATTTAAGCGAATTGTTTATTATCACTGAAACTCTAATAGTATGTTGAAATAAAACGTAAGTATGGCAAATATTCATTTTTTTTTAAATTTTAAAGGGGTTTCATCATTTATGTTGCGCATTGTAGATCGTGAAACGGCTAAGACCAAAAATTTAAATGTTGAATGCAAATCGAGATGATATCGAAAGATATCGATATTTGAAATTGTCTACAAGAAACTTTGATTTAAAAAAGTCTGGCAAGTTTCAACATAAGGCGTCTATTTAAACGTGAATTAAATTAAGACTTTTGATAATTTTTCTTCTTCGTAAATTAATCTAATTTATATAAAATAGAAAACGTGTGGGTGGTCGTGTGGTCGTGTGGGTGGACATTCAAAATGGTCGTGCGTGTGGTTTAGGGGCCATTCAAAAAGGAC
>JAQGBX010006466.1:0-12443 GCA_034698745.1 Megaphyllum sjaelandicum
AATGTAAGGGGGTTGGTATTCCCATGGGAAGCATCGGGGATAGTCCATGTTGGTGCAGGGGATATATTTTTGGTAAGGGTGTCAATGGTATACTTTGTTCCATTGTATAATATGTAGCCATATATCATTTTAACTTGTTGTCCTTGTGTTTTGAGGTGTTGCAGGTGAGGTAAGAGTAATTTACATTTAAGTAGTGTTATCTTGCAGAAGCTATGTTCGAGGCCTATCTTGGAGTAGGTGGGAATAGTATGTAGACGTTGAAAGTTATTTATGAAGGCTGTGAAGAATTGGTCGTGTTCTTGTCGGTGACTGAATTTGATAATTACTGGTAGAGAGGGCCGGTTAGTTGAGGGTCGGTTTAAGGGGTGTACCGCTTCGAGCATTATGTTATCACAGTTAGGGAGGTTTAGTTGGGTGAAAAGTATCCTAATCTGGTTCTCCCATGTGTTATTGGGGGGTGGTGGTGGCAGTCCGAAAATGACACATGATTCTCGCCGTGAGTAATTTTCGAGATCTTCTAGTTTGTTGTTAAGGGAGTTAAAAGAGGATTCAGGGTGGGTTTCTGTGTGTGTAGCGTGATGGCTTTGAGTGCGGAGAAAAGCAAGTTCTGTTTCAAGTTTTTGGAATCTGTTTTCTGATTGAGCTTGATAGGTGGAGAGAGAGTCGTGTACATTTTGGATTTTAGTTTCGAAGCTTGATTGTAAGCCATTGATTGTGGTGTGAAGTTGGGTAAGGGTTTGAGGAAGGTTGGTTAGCATGTCATCCTGCTTGATTTGTTTTTCTGAAATTTTTTCTAGTTCAGTCATCATATTATTCATTGAGTCTGGTATTTGTTGTAAGGAGGAGTAGTCAGGTATTAGTGGGCTAGTAGAGGCTCTTCTTTTGTTGGAGTTGGACATTTGTGAGGAGGTTCTTAGTGTGTTTGGGGATTGGGTTGAGATGGTTGTGTTGTCCGTGGCATGGGAGGGAGTAGATGAAAAGGAGGAGGTGGATGGTAATTGAGATCTGTTAGTTGGGGCTTTAGGAGGGCCTGGGTTGGATTCGATGCCAGCCATATTTAGTAAGTTTCTAATAAAGGTTATGCTTTGTTGGTGAAGTTTGGCTTCGTTGTGGGGGATTAAGGCGAGTTTGTTCAGTTGATGTTTATAGGGTATGTCAGCATTTGAGTTGTTTTTGATAATGTTTTGGAGAAAGTGTGGTGTAAACAGTAATATTAGAATGACTAGATGTGCATAGGACCAGGTGGGTTTGGAGTGTTGGTCATGATTTCTATAGTGGGATCCTCCATGAAATATGCCTGTGAGAATTCGGTGTTGTAGTGGTGAGATACCCATGGCTCTAGTGAGTTTGATTTTTGAGTGTTAGGGTGACGAAAAAGGTTGCTGTGGGAAAAATTGTTATTAGTTCAATTAATTTATACTTACTAGATGCTTAGTTTAGCTCCAGGTGCGACTGCAAACTTTGCAGACACAGCTACAGTAAGTGCAGGTCGGCAGGTCTCACTTACGTCCGTATCGATTCGGGGCTAACTTGGTTAAAGGTTGGTGTACCATTAAATATATTAAACAATAGTTGTTTGCAGATGTGGTGAAGAAATAGAGAAGAAAGACAGACCTTGCGTACTGACCTTAAGTTCCAGTAATGGCGTCCGAAGGCTGGGCAAAAGTCATGTAAAATCAATTGTTCGATTCTTTGTGCTTGGTATGCAATTAAATGCTTAAATAGATCGTTAAATATAGAGAAAGTGCTAGTCGTTAAATGCTGTTAATAGGAATAACAGCGGAAATCCTTACGATCTAACCCCGGAATCTGATAACGACAGCAAAAAGCGGGAGCGAGAAAAAACATGACCGGAATGCATGACCATCGGTGCGGGGAAGCGCTGTCATGTTGTGGGCGGTTAGGCGTTGCCAGGAATAGCGCTGTCGGTTGCGCTAGAACCGGGCCCACTGGCCTGACTGGGGAGACTGGGGTTTCCAGAATCGCTGGTGGCGGTTGAGGCAAGGCGTCGACACCGAGGAGCACCCAATGGTCACCTGCTTACCATGAATAAGCAAGGTGAACATCCTATCGCGGCGACTCAGCACCTCGAAGGGACCTTCGGAGGAAGGTTGTAACAGTGGATGGCATCATAGACCAGAGCCACTGGATCCACCGACATGGATCTGGGCTCGAAGAACTCCCCCGGGAGAAGAATTGTCGTGCCATATACCATCTCGGCGACAGACATCCAGATCCTCCTTGACCCCTGTCCGAATGGCCAGCAAAACTATGAAAGGACGTCAACCCATCGCTTCGTAGCATGGCCCCCAAATGCAGAGTTAAGCGGCTGGAAGTAATGCATTCTGGCGTAACAGAGCGCGCGATCCAGCCTTCGGCGAACGTGCGAGTCACTGTCTCTGCTGTCATGCAGTCAATGGAAAACACCTCTGGCCATCTGGTAAAGCTGTTCACACAGGTAAGCGTGTAGGCAAAACCCTGCGACAGCAGCAGTGAACCCACGATGACGATGTGGACATGTTCGAAGCATTTTCTACCGAAGGGCAGTTCATAAGGTGTGACAGCTCCAAGTACTTTTATAAGGAAGCGGTTATAGTTGTGAACCCCGGTAAGGGTTGGCACACACAGTTGTGCGTTGCGGAACGGCAATAAATGGGCCACCTCCCCTATTTTCTGCATTATTCCTATGGGCTAAACACAAACTCATATAAAGTCTTCAGTGGTCTTCAAAGGTGTCCGATGGAGGCAAATCTCGCCGCACAAAATCTCGGGTAGTTCAGTGGGGGGCTGCAGTTTTGGTCCCCTCTGGGATCGAGATTACTGTTAAAAACTAATTAACCTACATTTTATCCTGCATCTACATAAAAGGCGCTATATATTTTGAGTTAAAGTTGTTTTCTTAATTTTAACATGATCATTTAATACATTGGCATGCAATACAGACATTCATATGAATTGGGTTGGCTGAAAATTGCAAAATTGCAGAAATCAACATAACATTTAATAAATGTTCGTTAAGAATGATACTTGTTGTCTAAGAAATCCTTTTTAATACATACAGTGCATGTATATGTGATTTTAAAATTAAAATAAAACAGCTTCAACGTTTTGTAACAAGCTCTTCCATGAATTTGAAAAATTCCAAATTTAGACTTTATTCACATGAAAACTTGCATACATGAAAGGTGCACCCCTCGCACTCCCCCTTTTTTCGCACCAGCATGCTAAAGTGCGCTAAAGTTTGTATCTGCTGTGTGTGATAGCATTATCAGTGCACTGCACCACACCGCACAAAAAGTGTGTGCACAGGGCCTTAGAAGGAACAGTGCCTAACAAAGTCTTGTTGAGGTGCTCGGCCACTATTCGGTTGTGGTGTGTATCTGCAGGTGCGCTCATGCTTGATACCATAGCTCCCAAGGAATGATTCCATTTGCTGATTGCAAAATTCCGTCCCCTGGTTGGTGCAAATGTGGCAAACCTTGAAGCCTGTCTGCCTCCATTGTCGTGATGTACTGGCCGGTCAAAGACGTCAGTCTTAGCATCACGTAATAGACTGACCTATCTGGTCCAGTTGTCCATTATAGAGAGGTAGTACTGAAAGCCCTGATGAGATGGATTTGATCCAGGGCCCCAGACATCGCAGTGCAGCAACTCCAAGGCCTGAGTTGAGGTGCATTTTCCAAAGGGTGCCTCTGACTGCTTTACTGCCTTGCAGTCCTTGCAAGTGTTGCAGTAGAGTTTGCGGTTCTTCAGAGGTGGGAGGCCTGTGTGTGTGCCATGTTGAGCCATCATATGCACGGTCTTGGCATTATAGTGGCCAAAATGATGGTGCCACAGGAGTGGATGTCCACCTTCTGACCCTCAGATGGAAAGATGCTGGGTGCCAGGCATTTCAGCAGCCAAGTGTTGTCGGGGCAGGTTGAGCTGCAAGCTTAAACAGTCCACAGTTGGCTTGGAACCCAAAAATCTCATGTGAATCCTGGTCCCTAAGGATGACCACATCGCCTTCCTCGGTCCACTTTAATCCTGCCTTGTCGGCTATGAACATAGAAAGTAGAATATGCCTGCCACAGGGGGCATAACCAACATTCTGGAGCCGAACTGGCCTGTTCAGGGTTTGCAGGTGGACGATCCTAATGCTGTTGGTTGAGAAATCCCCTGCATATGCCTGGAGTGTTCTGGGAGAGATGGTGCAGAGCGAGACCGATCAACGATTGTGGGTCCAGAAGTGCAAAGCTGCACCCGAATCCCAAATCCACTTGTCGGGGTCCTGGGCATTGTCATCCTTGGAGTGGGACCATCCATGATGGTCCAGGTTGCTGATGAGAGGTGCTACAATCTCTTTCTACATGTATATGTCTAGTAGCACTACAAGATCCAGTATTGGTTTTTCTGCCATGATGAGATCCAGGCACAATTGAGCACGATCCGGGCATGCTTCCACTGTGTGCTGGGCCCATAACCTTGTTAGTATTGGGGTGCTAACACACGCACAAGGGGCGGTGTTATGGAGCTTTGCCACTTGGTATCTCTCTCAGTATTTGTTACCCTTAAAATGGCCAGGGAAGGAAAAAGGGAAAGGCAGCAAGGTGTTGCCGGGCTTGGCCAACATGTTTCCGGAGGTCCGGCTTGACTCCCTGAGATGCTCCTTACGATGGAATGACCTGTTCCATTGCGTCCAAGGCAGTGGTCCACCGAAGAAAGTGTACCAGGCAAGGGTGGACTCATTAATGTTACCTGTTTGACTATGGCTCTGGTGACTGGATGCCAGGAAGGTGATACAAATTTGAAAGGGCGTTGACTATACGTATAAGGTGCAAGGCACCTTATAATGTGGCAGGTAGGGTGGCCTACATGACAGTTGTCAACTAACATGGTAGATGTGTTGATGAACTTAATAAATACAAGCTCGTATGTTAGTTTACGTAATGGTTTGTAATATCGGCTGATGAGCCCCTGCTCGTTGACATCAATGGTGCATGCGTAGTTGTGAAAGTCGACGTTGGCTGGGTCCCAAGGCGAGAAACCCCTAGGCACCCACAACTATGGATAATGTCTGAGGTACTGATGACGTTAATATAGTGCATGCAACATCGCATGTGTCAGGGTCCATTCCCTCATCTTGGGACGACCAACATGAATGAGTTGAGAGGTGACTATGAGGTAAAGCACACGATGACCGAAACAAATCTCCCACAGAATTGGCTATTTCCTCGTTCTGGGGATCGTCAGCGTTTGAAGCAATCGAAGAATAAAGGTTAACCCTCATGTGGTGTAAGTCAGACTATTAGGTCTGTCCATGAATACAGTTAAACTCATCCAAATGGATCAACGAGACTGATACACAACAGAAGGTGAAGCCTGATAGCGTAGAGGAACTTAGATCAACAAAAGTCACTAAAGGGGGAGTCGGATCACCGCGTGAATGTAGCACTTAAGTTTTCTCTGATGAATTAGTGACAAAAGGCGATGTTCCAGAAGCAGTAGTCGTTATCGAAAAAGCAATAATAGGGCTTAAGCTACTTGTAGTATGAATGTACAGAAAAAGCCAGAATCTTCACCATGTAAGTCGGATATGCAACTGTTAAAAAAGCAAGAGATGGGTGCACTGCTTGCTTGATGCAACAACGATGTTTAATAGGTTTCAAGCCAAATAATAGCCATACAATAGAGGCCCACATAGGGGAAAAGTAACAAAGCAGAAATCGCGACTCGCGATAGTATAAAAAAGCGATGAGGGCAACTTCAGAATCAAATCACGTAAGAGCAGGTAGTGCTCGAGCATCCACATGATTAAGCTCAGCGAGAACGACCCTGGTCTTCTCTTCTCCTGGCCTTATATCAGGTAAAATATGCCAGGGTCAGGGCTCTGACAATTGGCATGTAGGTCATCTGGTAAAAGAAAGGTTCGTTTTGAGAGTAAACGTTAGAGATTTTACCAGGGACACACACCTTGAACATTTCACATGGAGATGTGAATTTTAGGGGGAAATTTAGGTCAACCATGGACAATAGGGTATTTTCACTATATCACCATAAGAAAATTGGTAGTGGCCAGAATAAAATGTTATATACTAAATTGCTAAGTAATATTTTGGCTAATTACTTAATTTATTGCCTTAAAAACGTAAAAACAAACTTGCAAAAAATGCGACCCATTTTCTCAAGATCAAAACGTTCTCTGATTGGCTGTTGCTGTATGACGTCAAAGGTGTTTCTGTAGTGGATTGCTATGCGAGTATAGGCGTACACTAGACTGGAAAAGTTGAATTGTTTTATGATACTCCGCTCCTCCGCGCCTCGATCTTGAGTTTTGCATGCTTTTTTGTCTTACTCCGGCTTTTCTGCAAACCTTGCCAGTTTCACCTTTATTTCTTCATTGCTATCATCTTCTCCCTCACATTCTTTTCTTTGTCTTCTCTCTACTTCTTTCATTATCTTTATCATCAATTCATTTTAGACTGCCACCGATGGTCGAGAGGTTAGGCGCTTGCCTCTCAATCCTAGCAAGCGGGGTTTGCTCCGTGGTCGAGGTCTGTGAGAATTTTGAGGATGTGCTAACTTCTCTAAGTGGCGGCTTTTTCGGATGAGTTTAAACCGCAGTTGATTTGCTATGCCGTTCTCTTCGAAAGTTGAAGGTGATCTCGAGGTGGTCAAGCGTAGAGGAGAACCTCTGCTTCCGCAGTTGTCAACTTCATTTTGCTGTCGAAGTCGGTGGTGGCCCTGGCCTGCGAAAGGCAACTTGACGCATGGAATACCGGTTCTCTAAAAATGCATGACCAAACTGCTGTAATACTTGCATGATACCTAACTTTCTCATTAAATTCTTTGCTGCACCCGAAGTGGTGATCCTCGCGGACTCAATTACCGTTACTAGTGTCTGACTTCGTTTCTTTCTTTGTCTTTCCTCTCGATTGTGGCAAACTTCCCTTTTTATACTGGTCTTGCCAGCTGTGTCAGCGTTTGTCATCAAAGTAACACATGTGGTTACATGTGGTCACAGGAAACAGGCAGAAAATGGTTGACTATATTTACAATGTATTTACAACTAACAAGTTAATTACATTGTTAATAGGGAGATTTATCAAGGCTACCGTTATAGATACGGTAACCTTATCATGACATCACCGCGCTCAAGTGCATGCTTATTGATCCGTTAAACCGTCGATCGTTTAAGGTATCATATAATTAAAAATTTGAACCGTTAGGTTGTATACCGTCGTCAATAAGTTCGCATGCAGTTCAATACTTTTAGCAAATCGACCGAGGTTTTCCACGTTATCACCCACCATCTCGGGAGTCAGTTCGGCCTCAACAAAAATTGTTCATCCTCCATGTTAAGCTATGAAATTTCCAAAGTGTGAGGCGAGGCAAGTGAAACCGATTTAATCGCGGACGAAATTTTAAAAGGATATTAAATTAAAAATGCTGGACCTACCTTGCTTTTGATCGAAAAAAATCAATTAATCCTGTTGATTACATCATTTCGCGACAAGATTATTTGTTAAAAGACAAAATAACTGATTAAATGGTGACTAGGATGTGCGTTCTAAAAAGTGTGCAGATACATGTGGAGGAAAGCTATCCACAGGGAGGCACATTGGTGCCCATTAGCTTAATATTTACCTCTTCGTTGCAAACGTTGTTCTAGTTCAATTTTGACATTTTCCTTGCTTTGACAGGAAAATTTGTTTTAAAACCTGCTAAATCGAGGAACATTAAAATGTTTGGCATAGTCAGTGAAAAAGGAATTATTTTTAAAACGTCAATGAAATTCAAAGTATACATGTTGTCACAACATGTAAAATCTGAGTATATAAGAACTATTTGCACTTTTTTCCGAGTAAGGATTCAAAATGCTCAACATTTTTTTAAAGGATTGTTCTTGGTAAAGGTTCACATTTTTGCGAATTTGTACTCAAACTTTAAAACAAATTTCAGATTTGTATTCTGAGAAAGGGTTAAAAATTGGGAAAATTTTTTCTTAGAAACTGTCAAAGCCCTTGAATTTTACATTATTGAATCCTGCAATTTTGGCCTTTGTGTACAATTTGTAAAAAATTTAATTTTTTTCAAGAACGATTTGAAAATTTTTTCGAGTAAAGTTTCAAAATGCTGAATATTTTTTAAGGACAAATTTACAAAATGTTGAACGTTTTCCGAAGATAAATTTGTAAAATTTTTAATCATTTTTGGGTATAAACTCAGGCAATTTTCAACATTTTCCGAGGAAAATTTGAAAAATTTCCCACCTTTTCCGAATGCACATTTTATTACCAAAATTTTTAAACGTTTTAACCTAGTTTTAAAATGCTGAACATTTTTTGAGGACAAATTTACAAAAAATTTTACGTTTTTGAGGAAAAATTTATTCAATTTACCACATTTTTTGACAAATTTTTCAACCCCTTACTACATGGAAATTTTCAAAATGTTGCACTCATACTGAGTACGAATTTGTAAAACAATACATTTTTCTTCTAGTGTTAAATTTTACAATTTTCAACCTTTTCCAGGGAAAAATTTGCAAAACTTTGAAAATTGTTAACTGCGAATAAATTCTAATATTAGAAAATTCTTAAGCCCTATTAAGAAAATGTTGGAAATGTTTCAAAAAACTAGAGAAGGGAAAGGGCCCTGGAACAAACATTGCACCCCCACAAAAAGTCCTCTCAGAGGGCCTGTCTGGCCCTTCTGCAAATATTTCAAACAATTTGGTTTATTTGTTAATCATATATTTATAAAGTGCGCATGTGCGGATATTGGAATGTGTCCGGAGTGCTTTTTTGTGTGTGCGGTAAGCTCAGTTTTGCGCATGTGCATGGTGACGTGCACTTGTGCGCATGTGTCAAGGATTACTGTTTGTAACTCTGCAATCAACTTGCACTTTCAAATGCAGATGTTTTTCTTCAAATTAGCCCACAGATGCTCAATTGGACTGAGATTTGGGCTCTGTGGTGGCTACTCAAGCTGTCTAACCTGGTTCTCTTGAAACCACATAATATTCTTGCATGCAGTATGGCAAGGCCCATATGGAAAATAATATGCAAATAATATATTATAAATATACTGATATATATATAATATATTAAACATATTGGTACAAAATATATCATAAGTACAATATATGGAAAAAATTATGTATGAAAAATAATTTTTTTAAAGGTATTTGTCATATATGAAACATATAATGAAATTGGCCCAGGCTCATATATTTATATGTGAAATATATATGTGCAATATATAACAAATATTATATCGTATATTGTAGATGTATGTATAAATTATATATTTACACTATACAATATAATATATATATATATGTTATATATTGTACATATATTGCACATATTATAAATATATGAGATTAGGCCAATTTTATTATGTTCCATATATAACAAATATCTTTAAAAATATTTTCCATATATAATTTTTTCCCTATGGGTATAGCGGGGACACGCTCGCAGCACGTTCTATTGGAAATTGATTTATTATGCATTTTGTCGCCAGCGCTGTTGGTCAAGTGGGTTACGCGCTTGCCTCTCGGTCCTAACTAGCGGGGTTTGCTTCCTGGTCGAAATCGGTGAGAATTTTGGGAATGTGCAAAATTCTCTAAGTGGCGGCTCATTCGGACGAGAGTTTAAACCGAGGTCGCTTGTAGATTACGGTTGATCTCTGCACGTTAAAGATCCCTCTTGTGGGGATGCCCCTTGTAGGCAAAATTTCCAGGTCGGTGATGCTGCTCATAGGGAATAAATTATATATAGAAAGTATATTTTTTAAAGGTATTTGTTATATATGGAACATATAATGAAATTGGCCCAATGTCATATATTTATAATATGTGAAAGATATATGTGCAATATATAACAAATATTATATTGTATATTGTAAATATATATATTATATATTTACAATATACAATATAATATATATTATATATTGCACATATATATTTTACATATTATAAATATATGAGCCTACCAAACGTTGTACTACCTTTGTGCAAAATGTTTAGAACACTTCAAAAAGACATCCATGAAAGCTAAATGGCTCTGACGATAAATTATGAACATTTCATTACAAGAAATTCACTAAATTCATAGGATCCCTAATAAATTTGTCCAATGCTGTATATATGTAAAACTAACAAGTAAATACTACAGTACTATGTGTAAAACTAACAACACTAAGCAATCATTTCAATATTTAACATTGTTTTTAACAGGTTTTCTTTCTCATTAGGATTCTTGGATGATCTTACCCTGGTTGCTTTATCCTCAGTAAAGGGAAATTCTTGATCTGTACCATCATGGCAACCAGAGCTGCAACATGTAAGTAATTATTTATATTGTTTTATTAACCTCAAGTTGCTATTTGATTCATGTTCATTTTAAATGTTATATAAATATTAATTAATTTAGGAAGGACTTTTTAGCTAATCATATACAGGGTGATTTTTATAATTAGTACTATGTTTTTATTTAGATTGTGTTAGAGGTAAAAATCTAAGTTTGTCGTATAGATTAATAGGTAAAATAGGTGGGCGGTTTCAAATGAGCGTATTTTCGGTGACCTTGACATGCAACTTCAAGGTCATTGCGTTACCATCTTCAAGTTGTAAAGCATCGTAAAGTTTAGTTTAATAAGTGCACTTTTGCAATTCCATTATCAGTATTCACTTTCCCAAAAACACGTTTCCTGCATGCTTGCGAACCTGCACAGCAGTCTTGCAATGCGGGGAAACTCGTACTACACTATTCGGGTGCAGGGCCAATTCACAGATTAAGCATCGAAACTGAGTGAATAACGAATAGATAAACACTGATTAGTGAAATACCTTGACCCCATAAAATGTTCTTTACATAAATGTAATTGGAAAGGTTGCCATTTCGTAATCCACCCAGTTGCAATGCTTAATCTCTGAATTGGCCTTGCCCTTGAATATTCTAGTACAAGCATTCCTGCATTCCACTGCTGCTGTGCAGGTTAGCAAACACGCGATGTTTTTTGGAACGTAAATATGGATAATTGAATAGCAAAAATACACCCTTTAAAGTAATTTCACGATGCCCTACAACTTTCTAATTGAACATTTTGCTCTAACTATTACAGTCACCGGAAATAGCTTTATCTGATAGCGCCCACCTACAACCCCCGGCCAAAAGTGTTAGACCAACAGCACAAACAGGCCTGACAGGAGCTGTCTTTAATCAACAGTGAAATTTCTTCTTAGAATCATGATTTGGGGGTGCATGTCTTCATTGGGCATTGGTTGAATGTGCATATGCCGCAGCACTATTAATGGAGCAGATTATAAAGATATTTTGACAAACTTTATGGTACCTAGTGCTGAAGACCAGTTTGGCGACCAGCCATATATGTTTTAAAAAAAATTTTCCTGCTTATAAATGCAAAATTGTGCGACAGCAAATGCAAGACTGTAACATCAGTTGCATTGAATGGCCTACCGCCTGGATCTAAATCCAATTGAAAATCTTTGGTGCTTGCTGAAGAAGAAAATGGCTAAGCTTCGGCCACAATCTAAGGACGAGCTAGAGACAACCATTCAAAATTTCTGGAATGTAATAACACCAGATAAATGTAAAAACTTGATAAAACAAATGCCAAATCGCATTGCTGCTGTTTTAAAAGCCAGAGGTTTCCAACGCATTTTTAATTTGATGTGGTCTGATACTTTTGTCCTGTGTATCTCTTGGTCTAATACTTTTGTTCATGGATGTTTTTGCAAAATATTTTTTTAAAATTTTGTTAAACAGATGCGGAAATCACGTCAACTTCATTTACACACTCTGAACCATGTTGGTACTAATGGTAGACAAATAAATCTCATAACTTGTCAAGTTTCGAAATTATTCAAGGTGTTTTTCAAGGGGTTGTACACTGAACTACATATAGATTGTATTGCTCTTTTTTCGGTTAAATAATTGTGACAAATTAAACAGCATACAATACTAAAAATACGATAAAAAATCATAAAATTCGAGTTATATTCCATAAATTTCCCTTTCAACTTCCCTGACTTTTCCAGGTTTAAAAAAAAAATTCCCTGACCAATGACAACGTTAAAAATTGACATTTTCCAAAATTGACACGAGAAAATGTTTTTTTAAAAATTCCCTAACGACAATTTTGAAATTTAAGATAGAACTTTTTTTAATGGGAGAATTTTGTATTCGGAAAATGTGTAAAATTTTGCAATGATGTCCTCGGAAAATGTGCAAAAGTTTTACTCGGAAAACCTTGAGAATTTTGAAAATTTGTATACACGGAAAACGTGGACAATTTTGAACATTTGTAGTCGGAAAACGTAAAAAATTGTGTAAATTTGTGCATAGAAATTTCTATAAATAATCATAAATCAACTCCTCGACCAAATTGCTATATTTAAGAGCGACGTTTCGGCACCATGTGCCTTTATT